>QEOW01004178.1:381500-492760 GCA_003123825.1 Juglans hindsii
TTTTTTTTTTTTTTTCGCCAAACCGAGTATGTTGAAGTTGTTTTGCCGTGTATTCTCCTATCCTTCGAAAATGGTATTTTTTTTACTTAACTTGGTTAGTCATAAGTGATGTTAATTAATCTTTCGACATATATATATATATATATATATATATATATATATATATGTATGTATGTATGATGATGCCATGTGTGTTATGCCCTGTTTTATGTTCTAGCTGTGTGTTTTTGCAAGGCATCTTGTTGTAGTCCTTTCTTGTATTTTCTTGAGTTTAAGCCACGTTTTAATTATGTTAAGTCTTGCCTCTATGTGTTAAATTAATGGAGTTGAGGTCTATAATTTTAGACATACTTTTCTCAAGTTTATGGCCTAAGTAAGCCACTAAGAATTTTAATTAAACTAGTAAGCTTGCTTTATTGTTAGGTGTTGTACCCCTTTATTTATGCTATGTTTCAGAAAACACGTGATGCTTTTCTTAAGTTTTCTACAACTCTAGTAGTGTTTAATTATGTAGTTGAGATTTTGGTTAAGTGAGGGATGTTTAAGACCATGAATGTACTAAGATTTGCTAGCTGCCCATGCACTGCAGAAATTTCTGCACTATGTTCTGTTTTGGGGCTTAAACCAGCCCATTTCATCATCCCTTGCTCAGTTTCACCCTTTTGTTCAACCAAAGTTGAATTTTAGTATGAAAAACCATTGAAGAACAAGTGACAAAAAATCAACCCTCTTGTGAGCATTGGCCATTTTGTTGGATTTACCTTCCATATGATGTTACAAAGCTATCAAATGCCCTCTTGAATGAAAGTTTCATATTTGTAACACTTCTTTGTTCCCTTCTATTATTAAATAAATTCTTAAATTCTTACCATCTATATATTTCTAACCTATGATTTCTACCTATCTTTCATATAGAAAACGATGGCAGTTAAAGGGGACAGTAAGCAAGTTATGTACTTTCATGAATTTCTTTAAAATTTTTGGAATGAGGATTTTAATGTTTTGGCCTAGTGCCATGTATGGTGGGTAGCTAAATGAAACACTTTAATTCGACATTGGAATTAAGGTAAGCGTGTAAGGGTGTCGGTTAGTAAAGTTTAAAGTGAGATGAATATTAATGTGTTTATTCCATTTCATTGAATAAGAGTTTATTTTAAAGTTCAAAGGAACCCACTAGTAAAGCTCACAGGTTAGTAGCTATGACCATACTTCTTACACCAAACTCTCTTTATGAATGAATGTTTCTCTCTCTTATTGCAAATGTTATTCTAAATAAAAGAGTAGATGAATATAGTATGTACAAGCCCTTTCTTGATAGCCCTTGTTAGCACCCTATCGATTATAATTGTGTGTATGTGTATAAGGTAATGCATGCACGTAGGTTCTAAATCATGAGATTTTCATACATGCTATCTAAAGAAACTTATTGATTATTCCTATATGTAGTATTGCATAAAAGTGTATCTTGTTCATAAAAATGCAAGTGCATCGAACTAAGAAAGAGGATGAAAATGTTTTGATTGTGTAACCCCCGCTCCTTTCTTCTTACGTAAGCTTCTCTTTTTCTTACGTAAGGCTCCTCATTTCTGACGTAAGCAAATTCCGATGACGGAATTATGCAACAGTCTGGCGAGCATCGTCATGTGTGCCGAACCATGACGACGTGTCTCTCGAGATATTAGGTGACTTCTAAGGCACGCCCAGTATTTTAAATGTACTGAAAATATTTATTTGAGGTATTTCCAGTATCGTTGAGTTAAACTTGATTTTAAATACGACAATTATAATATTCTTGAAGAGCTCCAAAATATTATAATTGTTGGAGATCATTTTAATATTAATTATTAAAATGATTCCAGTTATTTAAAATATTATGGGATTTAAATTATGTTGAAAGCTTTAATTAAATTAAATGGTTTCATCCTTTTAAATATATTGACTATTTCATCATTTTATTAATGATGAAGAAATATTATTTTATAAACTAAAGTTAGTTTAAAATAATATTTACCTTAATTCCTCTAAGTGCTTTTAATTAAATTAACGTTTACGCATTTTCAAATTAGTATTTTAATTCCCCATCGTTAGATCGTTGCGCGGACCCCAAGATGAAGGGATTGGATTTAAAACCCAGACCCCTCTCTCTTTCCCCCTCACTTTTCCCTCAGCTCTCTCTCTCTCCTCCCTCTCCCCAGCTTACATAGTACGCAACCCCTCTCTCGCCGAACTGCTCCATGCCTCAGCTCGGCGCCGCCGTGCGACGATGACCGTCACCTCCACCACCAATGGCTTGTTCCACTCCAGCGAGCCTCCCCGTGGCAATCTCTCCCTCTCACGCTCTCTCCTCCTCTCCCTTGGAAGTGCAAGGCCTGAACAGGCTTGATGGCCACTGCGCCGCCGTGCGCCGCCCAATGGCTCCACCACTCCCTCTCCTTCCACCGGCTATCATCCTCCATCGAAGCCAGCCCCTGTTACGCAGCCCTCCCTCTCCTTCCACGGCAAGTACCCGAAATGGGTTTTAACCCATTTCTCCACCGTGCTCCGCTGTGCGCGACTCCCACGACCACCGTGAGCCCCCTTCCTCCTCCATGTGACCCGAGGCCCATAGCCTCTCCTCCACCGCACGACTTCCTCCCCCTCTCACGCACGGCTTTGCACTCCTCCACCGCCGTGCATCGCCACCCAAGGTGTGTAACCGCCACCTTCAGCCTCCTCAGGACACCACCAAGCCAACCCAACCACCCACGGCCCCGATCTGTCACCTATGCACGCACACTCTCTCTCTCTCTCACTCTCCCACAGCTTCTCCTCCACTGTATGGCCAGATCTGCTGCCGTGAGCCACCGTGGCGCCACCTTGACGCCACCATGAGTTCCACTGCACCTCCCTTAGCTGAACCCAAGGTCCCAAACCACCACTTTATGTGGTGGGTAATCACTGCACGTGATGGACAGTCACTGCGCGTGACTGATCGCCACTATACACGGCTAGAGCCGCCATGTTATGCCCCTCACCACCATCATGAGGCCTTCACGAGCCCTTCCAAGACCACACTTAGCTATCTAAACGCCCAAATAGTCAACGTACATGGGTTAGCCGCCACGTATGACCCTTCCGGCATCATCGGTTGTGACGATCGACGAGCAACGCACGGGTTATCCCGTCAATGGTATAACTCTCTATCCCTCATTAATTATGTTAGATATTGATTAGTGGACTGTGCTGTTAGTATTAGGGGAATGACTGTGTAGTATTGAGATGCGCTGTGTAGGGCGCTGTGAAGTGTTGGGCATATCAGTATAGTGTGGTGATGTGAAGTGTTGTGTATGTGAAGTGTTGGGCATATCTATGTAGTGTAGCTGAGAAGTATGTGTAGTATTGGTGTCGTGGCATGTGGAGTGGGAACAGTACACGCTGAGTGTACTTTGTGTGTGGCGTAGTGTGACATAAAGAGAGTGTATATAGAATATACTCTCCTGGCATATTGTGGAATGTGAAGAGTACATGTAGAGTGTACTCTGTATGGCGTGGTGTATGAATAGAGTACACGTGAAGTGTACTCCATGTGGTAGAATGACGCACCATATGGCGGGTATGCCATCATGGTGATGTGGCGTAACAAGTGTAAATGGAGTACATGTGGAGTGTACTCTATGTGGTGGAGAGATGCACCATATGGAAAGTATGTCATAACGGTGATGGGTCATAGCATGTATGAATGGAGTACACGAGGAGTGTACTCCATGTGGTGGAGTGATGCATCGTATGACGGGTATGCCATATTGATGATAGGTTGAAGCGTGTGAAAAGGGAGTACATGCAGAGTGTACTCTATGTGGTGGAGTGATGCATCGTATGGCGGGTATGCCATGTTGATGATAGGTTGTAACGTGTGAAAAGGGAGTACACGCGAAGTATACTCTATGTGGTGGAGTGATGCATCGTATGGCAGGTATGCCATATTAATGATAGGTTGTAGCAGGTATAAAGGGAGTACATGTGGAATGTACTCCATGTAATGGAGTGATGCACTATACGACGGGTATGCCGTAGTGGTGACGTGGCGTAATGTATGTGAATGGAATACACGTGGAGTGTACTCCAAGTGGTAGAGTGATGTACCATATGATCAGTATGCCATAGTGGTGATGTGGCGGAGTGATGCATCGTATGACAGGTATGCCATATTGATGATAGGTCGTAGTGTGTATGAAGGGAGTACACGAGAAGTGTACTCCATGTGGTGGAGTGACGCACCATATGGCGGGTGTGCCATAATAATGATAGGTGGTAGCGTGTGGAAAGGGAGTATATGTGGAGTGTACTCTACGAGGCAGCGACACTCCGTGTGACGTGTCGTAGAGATAAGGATGGTTGTGCAGTTGATGAGCGTATAACGTGGTGAATAGTGTCAGGAACTGTGGAACAGTGCCCCGAAATAGTTGTGATGTGGCCTGCAGCCTGCGTCACCTTAATGGACTTATGGCTGAGAGTATGGGTGTAGTAGCAGAATAAGTGTAAGAGTATGCAGCGGAAGCATGACTGGGCAACGTCACGAAGTGACGTGGTTACTGACAGTCGTGCTTAAGATGGATAAGGAGTTAGCTTTGGAATGGCGTAACGGGAACGTGACGAGATGTCACGATATTACGAGAGTACGTGAGGAACCGTACTCGTGATGAGTTAGAAGTTGACATAGAAGTGACGTAACAGGATGTTAGGTGGCGTGACAAGGTCGTGGTGTAGTTGTGAGTAGTTTCCAGCTATATGAAGTGACGCAAGGCGTAGTTGTGAACGGAGTCTTGTCACGTTAAGTGTTGAGATGAACTGTAAGAAGGGATGGCTAGCATGAAGAGTCATGCTGGCCAAGTCAAGAGAAGGTTGGTATCGGAGTACGGTGCTTGTTTACACAAGCAGATGATCAACGTATTATATGTTGATCTTAGGTGATAAGGGGTAAGGTACATGTGTAATCTAGTGAGACACGTGTACCAGACGGATTCACCATACGTAATGGGTAATCTGTCCACAGTACAGTTACACAATGCTTAAGTCTCAGAGTTGGCTTAGAGCCGTGTGGCTTGTATGGATGAGAATGAGGATTTAGTATGGGCTAGGATGTATGGAGGTAATGACGGGTGCATTGTCTAAGATTGGGATGTGTGACTTAGTTAGTCTGAGTCATGCATCAAGATGAGTTCAGTAAGGAGAATAAGATGAATGTCTTAGTGTCTTAATCCTAAGGTGAATTATGGGTTCACCTTAGTGAATGAACACTCGATGTGGAACGTTGAGTTTGGAAGAGATAGTGACCGTAAGTGGTCTCCGAAGGTTTAGCATAGTAAAGAGCACGTAAGTGCACGGGACAGAAGGAGAGTGTTCCAAGTATAGTGTAGTCCTATTTATAGTTAAGTTGCTTATGCACTAGATAGAGAATGACGTTAAGGTTATGTATGCATGTAGGTTGTTAGTTGGCACGCGCATGAATGGACTGCATGGTATGAAAGTAGAATGGAGTCACGGTAAGTATTACGTTCATGCCCTTCTAGAGTTTTCTAGAAATTACACGAAACGAAAACGAAAAGCTTTTATCCTTAAGAAAATGCTTACAAAAGAAGATGATATGCTTTCAAATGTATAAGTACGTACGGCCCTTCCATGAAAGTCCCTTTTTATGCACTCAAAGTTATTAATTGTACGCATGCGAATAGATGACTATAAGATGTATTTATTATACGTATTTTCTATGAAAATGAACTGATGTAAATGCACGAAAGACGAGCTTGAGCCGACACCTTCATGGATCCTACGAACCGATGCTGTCGCGAGTGCCACGAGGTGATGCTCGTGAGTGCCGTGAGAGACGACGTTCAAGGTGATGCTTACGAATGCCGCAAAAGGCGAAGTTTAAGCCCGTGCTTTATGTTTTATGGACGGTACGAACTGATACTTTTATGAATGCCACGAGGTGATGCTCGTGGATGTCATGAAAGAGGATGTTCAAGCCCATGCTCATGAAATGATGTTTTCTCATAAAAATAAATGTTTTCTCATGAAAGGACTGTTAAAGGAAAGAAATAACTGAATGAAAGCTCCAGCTCTTTAAAGCTGACATGAATGAATGAAAGAATGAAAGGAAAGCATGAAATGTATGAAAATACGTAACGACCACATGAATGAATGAAAATGGGTACCCAATGAATGAATGGGTAGATTGCAATGCCGGGCTGTAGTACTGGTAGTGCACCCAGTGCTACATCCTAACTGAATGAGATTCCAACCCGTGGTCACGGGCCAATCCATTGGCTATAGGGCCGCTAACCCTAACACACGGGGCATAACAGTGTGTACTGGCCTATGAAAGTGAAAGAAAGAATGTATGTATGTATGTATGTACGTATGTATGCATGAATGCACTTTAAGAAATGAAGGCACTGCACTCTTGCAGAAATGAAGGCACTGACGGGGGACACGTTTTACGAAAAGAAAGTCCATTTTCAAGGAAAAATCCCGTCCAATGACATTTTCAAATGAACGCACGTATTCACGCATGCATGTATGTATAGTATGTACGAATGATGAATGCATGAATGAAAACCTACGTTATTATATTTTAACTATATGAAGTAATGCTTACGAATCTTCGACTCATTTTAGTTTTTATGCACGTCCCTCCCCCCTCATAGGGACGGAATGAGAAGTACGCATCAGGACAGACACGACCATGGGGAAGAGCACGGAAGCCTAGGCATGGGTTTTAATCGTACGAGGGACCCTTTTATTGTAAGATTAATGTTTTCCGCTGTAAACCTCTTTTATTGTAAAAGCACTTTCTATTTTATAAACGTAGAGTCTTGCACCTTGGGAAGAAAGTAAAAAGGTTTAAATCGGATGGTAATTTCCGTCATCCTTTATCAAAATATTTTATAAAAAGACCCACCACAAGGACTGGCGTTACAGATTGCAAAGAAAAGGAAATGAATGTCTCATGTCTCATGCTTCAAGTGATGCTTTAAATGAGTTTTAAAATGTCCCTATGAACTGATACTTTAAAGGATGGAAAGAAAGTGTTTTAAAATGCCCCTATGAACTCATGCTTTAAATGACGCGAAGAAAGCGTTTTAAAGTGCCCCTATGAACTGATGTTTTATGGATGCCATGAAAGATGATATTTAAGCTCATGATTTTACATGATGTTCTTCCATGAATGAACTATTAAATGAAAAAGGACTGAAAAAAAGGACTAACATGAATGAAAGAAAGAAAGGACTGAATGAATGAATGTTTTAATATATAAAAACACGTAACGGCCATATGAATGAAAATGGCACCAAAGGAATGGGTAGATTGCAATGCCGGGTAAGTAGTATTGGTAGTACACCTAGTGATGCCCCCTTACTGAAAGAGATTCCCAACTTGTGGCCATGGGTGGAATCCAGATCCAAAGGAAGACCGCTAACCCTAATACACGGGGCATAATAGTGTGTACCAGCCAAAGAAAGTGAAACATAAAAGTATAGCTATTTCTTAAAATATTTATACACTTAGAATGTTTATGCATGAAAGTATGGCTTATTCCTTAAACTGTTTATACATGAAAAGCATTGTCACGATTAGCAAATGTTTATGTATGCATGTTTCCAAAAGAAAAGATTACGTGGTTAATAAGTTAACATCATGATGTACTGCTTACTGAATATTCGACTCGCTTTTGTTTTAAATGTTTTAAACGTCCAGGTAATGACGAAAAGGCTGTGGAGTAAGGCACTACTGCAGAGGGAGAGACAAACACTTAGTGTCTTCCTTAACTAGAACAATTGTGTTTATGGATGATAGGTTATGTTTATGGTCGAACATTTTATTCGACCTTATATGGATGATGAGTTATGTTTATGTATAGACGTTTTTATGTTGAGATAGACTCTGAGAGTCTCTTATGGATGAATGTTGAATAGATTGTCTATTAGGTGTTCCCCTTATTATATTAGAAATTTAGAGTATACATGTGTCATGTTCATGCTGATCGCATGTTACTAGAAAAAGGAAAGAAAAAAAAAAAAGAAATGAAAGAAAGAAAATAACAGGTATGTACGTCGTGATTCCACCCTTCCCGAGGCGGGGTTGTGACAAATTCTGATTCTCTTTATATATATATATAGATATAATATATATATATATATATATCATAAAATTGTGTTTTAATAACTTATTGAGATACTCCCAACTCATGAATATTTTAAATTGAGAAATGTTAAATATAGTTTTAAATATTGTAATTTCGCGCACTCATTTTAGACAAAAGTGGAGCCCATCGTTAAATATAATCTGTTCTATGTGAGTCTCAACTTTATTAATTCTTTTTTAAACAAAATATAAGAGACTTGTACAAATCAGTATAAATCATTTTCCTTTTAAATGTTAAAATATTTAGGGATGGAATCGTGCATTAGAGTTTATTCCTTAAAGATAAAACCGAAAGACCTTAAAAGTTAAAAGTGGTCTCACGAATGTTGTGATTTTTTTTTATAGAGCAGGCAGTTTTTTTTTTTTTTTTTTTTTTTTTGTTCTGTTCAAATACAAATTAATTATAGACGGATATAAAGTGAAAAAGAAAGGAATATAAAATTACATAAAAAATTAAAAAAAAAAAAAAAGAGTTAAAAAGGTCAAAAAATTGATATAACTGATTCTCTCTCCCTCTCCGTCTAAAAAGTCTTGCATGTTATGCTCGTTTGGTAGAGTGGAATCCGACTTGTGTTAATCACGATCTCTCAGCGCAGCGCACTGTATATTCTTGAATTGCAAGAGTTTCGTGGTTTGGTGCTTTTTGATTCAGACCTCAGACAAAGGTAAAAATAATTGGATTTTCTCTTCTTTTCTTTCTCGATTTCCTTAGCTCACCGCTAGTATTTATTACCTGCCATTTCTGGATCTGAATTTTTATTTTATTCTTTCTCTCTGTTTGGTGGACGACTACAATTTCATGCCTTTGAAAGTTTAAACTTCTTTTCCATTTATCGCATCTTGTATCTTCAATTTGTGCCGATCTAAAGTTTAGATCCTTTAAAACATCTTGATGAGTTAGCACACTTCCTGTGGACTACTTAATCCCAATATTCTCCGTTGCGTGTTTTTGTCGTAATTGCAGAACTTGTACTTTGGATTTGATTAAAGAAATCAAAATAACTATTTTTATGCGCTTATGTTTTTTGTACCAGGTTTTAACAGAAACTATTATCTAACATGAAACAAAAATCCTGTGTTAATCTATAAAACTGCAATAGAAGGGGTCTAAATCCAAGCAACTAAGTTGGGCAAAGTTTTGCAGTCCTGTCACCCGCGACTGCAACATTTTCACGGATACTGTATACTCGAGACTGGGACCTCATTTTAGTTTTGATTTTATTTTGTTATATTCTAGAGAACTATATATTCTTATCATACACACATCATGTATAAATTTTAAAAAATAAAAGTTTGAAAGATATGGAGTTAAAGGTAAAAGACAAGTTCTGATAAAAGGTGAAGTTATTGTGCCGGCCTTGGATTTTTATCTATTTTCTATGTTCAATTTATGATACTTCCAAAAATATGAGTTTAGATTTTGAATATGAACTGTCTTACTCTCTTGCTTGAGATGCTAATCATGGGCTAGAGAAATTAAAATATAAAACTTTAGTTTGTTGTGAAGGCTAACTTCACCTGCCTTGGATTTGTGTCTATTCTCTAAGTTGGTGGCTTTGAAGTTTCAAGTTTGAATATGTATTTTCTTTTTCTTTTGCTTGAGCTGCTAATCATGGGCTAGAGAAATTAAAAGTAACACTTTAGTTTGATGCAAGAGTCTTTTGCACATTTTCATTTTTGGTTGGATGCTTCATCTTCAACATCAATTTGGGATAAAAATTCAATTGGTTGTATATGTGGTGTGATCCCTATTATGACTTCAGCTTAAACTCGTATTTATTTTTGATAAAGTTATTAAATGAAGCCTGACTCCTGCTATATGTGATTGGTTACTAGGATTGCGGTATTACTTTATTTGTTAATGACTGGGTTGTGATGCATTTGTCTTAAATTTCAGCCTGTGCAACCTCTTCCTCAAGCTTTGAAAATACTGTGATTAATCAGACGCGATCAGATTTATCCTTTTAACTCCTGCTGTCTTTCTGGTCACTCATCTTTTCTTCAAATTCTGTGTCTGGCTTTATTTATCATCTCTAATTAGTATTATTGTCTGTCCATTCTATAAAATTTTCATAACTTGCTAAATAACTGATCAAACTACATCATCACCTTTTGATACAGTTCCAAGGTTTAATTGCAATATCAGATACTCTTCAACAGCACGTTTTATAAAAGAAAAATAGAAATGGGTTTTATTATTATTTTTAGATGGGATACTTAGATATAATTTAATGAAGGTTCCTATGCCTTTTTAAATCTAAGTCACTTTTGTTGCATCCAATCAATTATCTCAAAGTTTATCCTGCACCATCTTTTTTATTCAATCATCCTTCACTAAGACTAGACTTGGTGTTTGATTGGATAATATGTGACATTAGTTTTCCTGTCATTGTTTGTCTTTCTTAGCAATGTATCATGGGTGTAACTTGAAATAGGCGGTACAAGCTTGTGAGGAGTTGTGTTTTGCCTTCCTGGTGTAGCATGTTTGAGTGTGTGTTTCTGGTATTTCTGCTAACCTACTTCTTATTAATTATCAAAAAAAAATTCTGCTAACCTACGTTTTGGAACTAAACATACCTGGCAGATTATTGCTACTCTAATGTATTTTTATTATAGTTTATTCTTTCACGTGTTAAGTAATGTTCGGATTGCATTGCTCTGAAGATACATTCCAGTTGATTTTCTAGGATAGCAACCGTTACCTCATTCATTTCCTGTAAATTTAGACCTCTATGTAATCTTTTCTCCCTAGTCACTTTTCAAAAGAAAAAAGGTGAATGATAGGTCCCCTGCCCTCTTCTCTCTCTCTCTCTCTCTCTCTCCCCACCCAAACGTTCCCTACCAACTAGCTTAAAGAAGAATTCATAAACATCATTGCTAAATGCCAAAATCCTTTTATCAAACATATTTTGCTGACCTTGAGTTGTGTGTATTTCTATTTCTAATTTGATCACATATGTTCTGAAACGTGTTCAGGACCAATGGCTTTGGTTACAACTGCTGAAGTTTGTGATGCAAACCCACAACTAATTTCAAGCGGCGAGCTCCGGGCACTCCAGCCAAATTTTCAAATCTATGGCCGTCGTCAAGTCTTCTCTGGACCAATAGTTACCCTCAAGGTATTTGAAGACAATGTTTTGGTTCGTGAGTTTCTTGAGGAGAAGGGTAATGGCCGAGTTCTTGTTGTAGATGGGGGTGGAAGTCTGCGGTGTGCAATACTGGGGGGCAATCCTGTTGTACAAGCTCAGAATAATGGATGGGCAGGAATAGTTGTGAATGGCTGTATAAGAGATGTTGATGAGATCAATGGTTGTGACATTGGGGTCAGGGCTCTGGCCTCCCACCCAATGAAAGCCAATAAGAAAGGTATGGGAGAAAAGCACGTTCCAATTAGCATTGCCGGGTCAAGGATCTCTGATGGGGAATGGCTTTATGCAGATACCGATGGAATTCTGATTTCCCGAACTGAATTATCTGTCTAAATCATATTCTCATTGAAAGATACTTTATGCAGGATGATAATCAGGTTAGGTAAGTTCTGCTGTATTGCTTGTTTCTGTATTCTGTTATGGAGCTCAGTTCTGAACTGTTGATGAAACTGTGAGGTGATTAACCGACATTTTTCGAAGTCTATTGATATCATTGTCCATTTTAGATCAATTCACTAGACCGTAACACCCAACGCACGAACGATCCCATTCAGTACTCACGGCCATGCTTTGAACGGCGTCTGTTTTCGCCGCTAGCTGTGCCCTCTGGACACCACTCTGCCTCCAAGTAAGCCTAAGAGGATGCTTGAGAATGAGATGATATGAGAATTTGGTAAATAGTAATAAGATGGCTTGTGAATAGTAGTGAGATAATGAGTTAAGTATTTTTTGGGTTTTGGAAAAATGAGAGAAAAAGTTAAATAAAAAATATTATAAAGTTAAAATATTGTTATAATATAATTTTTTAATATAATTTTTGTTTTGAGATTTAAAAAAATTGAATTATTTTTTATTTTTTATTTAAAAGTTTAGAAAAGTTGAAATGATTAGTTTAAAAAAGTTATAATGATTAGTTTGAAAGTATTTGTATTTAAATGATGTTTGGGAAGGAAATAAGATGAGATGAGATGAAAAATTTTTCTAAACATCCCCTAAACCTCTCTCCACCCACAATCTAATCTATACATGAAACCTTGATGTCAGCTTAACATGTAATCTGCTGTGTCTGATTTAACAGAAATAGAGGAAGTCACAACTATTCTCAGCCATCAGCCACCTTCTGGCCACCGCGTGGAGTCACTGTCTTTGGCATAAACACCTTCCCTTTTCTCTCCTAGACATGATCTCATGCATTAGTTTTTCCTGGGAGGTGCAAACCGAGCCACTTGTTTGTTGGTGTGTTAATGTTGTGTGCCATCGTATGGAAATTGAGTATGAGTGTTTAACTGGTTAAGGCCTCATTTGTTTTCTGCAATCATATCAACTTATCTCATATCATCTAATCATTACAATTTTTTCAAACATCCAGACAAAATATAATAAAAATTTAATTTTTTCAAATCTCAAAACAAAAATAATATTATAATAATATTTTAACTTTATAATATTTTTATTCAACTTTTATCAAAATTCATTTAATCTCAACTCAACTCAACTCATTATCCAAACCAAGCCTAAGTGGTTAAATTCGAGATGGATGACCTGTGGTCCTGTGGATACCTACCAATATTTGGAGGAGCAAGAGAACTCTGATGAGAGTGGGTTAGAATGGAAGAGTTCTACCGAGACCTTGTTTTATCGTTCGGCAATGAACAATCTTAGCACGAAGTCATTTTTGAATTGAAGGAGCCATTGAAGTTCGTAACTTCTTACAAGAAAGCTTTCCAAAAGGCTTCAGGTGTAAATTTGATTCATTGGTGGTGCGTTTGTTTTTTGTTTTTTTTGAAATGAAACTGAATTTCATTGATAACAGAAGACATTACATCAAATCACTTAATACAGTAGATTGAATACATGATGGAATTTCTTCCAATATATACTTGTTTTTTACAAAATCTAGCCCAACCCTTGCCAAAATATGTGCTGCCATATTAGTCTGTCTATTAGTATGAACAACAGACCATGATTTGAGAGCTGTTAATATTCCTTTTGCATCTGCAATTATTAAACCAGCTAAGCTCAAATCTGTTTCAGCATTGTTTGCCATGGATACAGCTTGCATAGCATCCCCTTCAAAGTGGTGCGTTTGTTTGGATTATATATATTAATGTTTAGATTTGTATTTTTGCACCAAAGTTAAATAAGCTTCTATTAAATCTTGGAGTAGAAATCTTTGGATGATTTGAAATTTAAATCCAAATTCAAATTTAGATCCAAATTCTTCTATCCAAACATAACCTAAATCAAATTTGACGTACGTCTTATTCATACATTTGTTCTCCACTTGGGCTTCAAAAAGAGAGATAAAAGGTAGAGAAAAGAAATAAAGGCTTAAATTAGGGAAAAAAACAGTACTTTGGTTTGGAATTTCGGAATTTCGAATCATTATTGACAACTATCATCAGAAATCGAGCAAACCAAACTAAAGAAAAAGAAAATCCCTTATATGAAGCATTCGAATATTTAGGCTTCTTTTGGGCGCCAAAACAAAATAAAAGGAAAACAAAACGATGCCAATTAAGGCTGCATTCATGTATATACTCTGATATATGGAATTTCGATAATTGGAGGAAAGAGAAGAAATCTTCTCTTATTAATTTTCGAGAATCCATTTTTATTGAGGGCATTTAATCCTTCAATTTCTAATTAATTAATTGCTAGAATATTGCGATCGATGTAATTAACGATCCTTAATGGAAGCTTTCTCAACATTTACCCCAGAAACTAATGATATTCTAGGCACAAAGTGATTATATAAAAGTACTTTTACAAATTGATGTATCTTGATGTGGTTTATCAGATTGTAAAGTTATTTTTATTGTAATACAGATCTGACGGCTCACATGAAGCCACATCAGTTTGTAAGATTACTTTTGTGTAATCTTTTTGTGGGTGTAGCACTCCTCAAAACTAATTAAATGAATTCCATATATGATATTATAAGACCTGTACACACACACACACACACATATATATATATATATATATATATATATATATATATATATATAATGGACTTTGCATATTATACGACATTGGAAATTAAGCCCTTAAGACGCCACTCTGTTATCATCTCCGACATGTACTCAACTAAAATGCAGCTTCTTCCGCCCTTCATTTTCATTCTTATATTGTCAGCTTTATCCTTTAGGATTTCGAGCGCTGTGGTTTGCAGAAATGGACAAGATGCTGCGTCCAAAGTTGCATACACCCTTACTGTGAACAAGTATAGCAAGCCTGGCCCTGCAATATTTAATACCATTGAAGCCGCCATTAATACCATTCCTCCCAATAATGATCAATGGGTTCGCGTGTTTATATCTCCGGGCATATATAAGTAAGATTTTTCACATTCATCGTCAAAATTATATAGCCTATATATATAGTTTTTTTTTTTTAACTGAAATTTTGTTTTATCTATATATGTGCAGTGAAAAAGTAAGTCTTCTTCAGTATAGACATTGCATTTTCCTTGAAGGCGAAGGACGTCATCTCACAATTATAACGTATAATGACCATGAAGAAACAGATCAGAGTGCCACGTTTACGTCGTATGTAGAAAATGTTATTGTCAAAGGCATTACCTTCAAGGTAAATAAAAAAAATTAAGCTACAAACTTATTCTTGCCTGATTTGGTAATTTCCAATTAAATTTTCGATCGTTATATAATGGGCTTGGATGACTATATCCTCATCATGACATGCAGCATTATTTGGAGAGCTCGATCGAACTCTCAATTTATCAATTGCCCAAACGTTCTTCGATCAATAATCAATATATCCTCATGCCTCCAAAGTGTTTCCCCATGGTCCTTAATATTACCAGCTTGATTTCGAATTATGAACTATCTTTTTGTGCTTTTGATGCCTCTCGGCCTATATAATTGAACCACAACTCAACGAAAATCCTAATTAATATTGTGAACATGGCACAATACATTAATTATATATGGCCCTTGCAACGTCTCTTCATGTCTCCATGTGTTCCTATTGTTTTCGTGTCAATACCATGCAAAACATATAATATAGTTGATGTCCCTCGACCGTGGGGACGTCATGTCAATACAAAGGAAATCTTTAGGGTATATTATATATGAACGTTGCTAGGTATAAACGGTTTGGCACACCAAACCACGCACCGACATTGACATGACTTTTTTTTATTGAAAAGAAAAATTAGAAAATATGGACATTGGGTTTTTACTTAATTAATTAATAACTAGGTTTTGCTATGAGGAAATTAGAAAATTAAATTGAGGGATATGGGATAGCTGTAATTTACCCTTATTTTTATCGGAATTTATTAATTTTTCAAAATTTCTATTTACCCTTAGCTGTCATAATCTTGATAATAATGAAAACAAATAACTGTAATGGTATCATGTCATGAATTAGCATAATCAGTGTGCCGCATGATCTGGAAATGAAGGCTTTAAATATGTACATAATTACGGTGTGATTTAATTCCTCAGTTTAGGAAAGTTGGCATTTCTATTTGGTAAGAAATATCCTTAATTAATTAAAATCTTCATTTTAATGTTTCCTTTCAAAGAGACATGCATGCATTGAAAAATCTGATTATATATATATATGTCAAATTTTATTAATAAATAAAATAACCAATAGCGTCAAATTATGTTGTGGTTATAGTTTAAACCATTGACACTCATTATGCAGGGCACTAAATTCAAACAAAAAAAAAAAAAAAAAAAAAAAAACAAAAATGTCATGTCTACCAAAGTACAGCTCGAGCAATAATCCATTTCTCTCGTCCTAATTAATTCAATTACTAAAGTAATTCTGCTCATTAATGAGTTTTTTTTCTGCACTTATTATCCAAGGCTCAAAGTTGATATGTATACATCATGTTACCAAACATGACCACTTGTAATTTATTTTTTATTTTTTATTTTCTGTTGCCAGAACTCCTTCAACAGGCAGGGATATCTGGATTTCTACAATAAAAGAACGAAAGGAGAGGTTAAGATAAAACAAGCTGTAGCAGCTAGAATCTATGGTGATAAATCTGCTTTCTATGGATGTGGTTTCATTGGATTTCAAGATACACTGTGGGATGCCACGGGACGTCATTACTACAACAACTGCTACATTGAAGGTGGCGTAGATTTTATATGGGGCACTGGCCAGTCCATATACGAGGTACTACATAGTCACTGTTATGATATTTAATTCAAGGTCGAGACTACGAGTGAAATCAACGTCTTCATGATCATTAATTGCCGTACGTTGTTTTGTATTGATCAGGACTGTCTGATAAATGCTACAGCAGGAACACTGCTTTCCCATGATTCAGTGAGTTACGTAACAGCCCAAGGTCGAAATTCATCAGGTGAGACTTCTGGCTTTGTGTTTAGACGAGGTATTGTGTTTGGGACAGGAAGAATTCTCCTAGGAAGAGCTTATGGTCTTTACTCTAGAGTTATCTTTCATAACACAACATTGGAAAGAGCGGTAGCCCCTGAGGGCTGGGATGCTTGGAACTCCAAATGGCATGAGTAAGTTTTTATATAATTAACTTGTCTAAATAATAGTTTATCTTTCTTTATATTGCATCCTTTTCCTTCGGCATCTTATAAGAATTAGGGTAAGAATTTATTCGGTGATTGAGTGTGCAACTTTCACACTCTTTGTGGAAAAAAATAGTTTTTTTTTTTTGTCAAGAGACGAAGTCACATGTCCAAGAGTGACCCCCTCTCAATTTTATTTAAAAAAAAAAAACTCCACTTATGATGGAGAAATACCGTGGTACCATTAGACACCTGAGATAAACCAACCCCATTCCATGTACCTCAATCACTCCAGAAGATAAAGAAATACTACTACGAACCTCACTAACTCAGAATTAATAGCCATTTTTTTAATGATGGATTACATTATTTTTAAAAATAGTGCGTGTGATTTATATAATCTAATTACTAGCACTACTCTAAGAAAGAATAGCCATTACTTTTTAAATCAAGTTTTATTATTATTATTATTATTTTGTGATCAATGGTGCAATTAATGAAGATATATTTATTGTGTAAAAAATTTAGGGATGAGTTGACGTATGCTGAGGTTGATTGTAAAGGTCCTGGATCAGACACTTCGAAGCGAGTTAAGTGGATGAAAAAGCTTCGTCCCTCAGAGTTATATCAATTTTCAACACCAAGATTCATCAACCAAGATGGGTGGCTTGAAAGCCAACCATTATCATGATATAATTATAGTGTACGTCGGCCTCTTAGCGAGCTCTCTTTTGATAATTTGCTAATTATTCATGATCAATTTGCTCTTATAAGGGCAACATGGAAATCCCTTCGGCTTCTTTGAAATTGGTTCTTATGATCTTATTTTATTTAAGCTTTTTTGATGAGGGAACTTTGCATTGTACTGTTCTATCACCATCACAAATTCTAGTTTTAATAATGACTGAAATCATTTTTTTTCCAGTACCATCAAATGCATGAAGTTATTAATGTTGAAAAAACAAATTGTTATTAAAAGTTGAGTAATGATATATGCAGTCGTAGAATGTGTAAATGATGTACAGTCGTTTTGAAAAAGAGTGAAGTCTACTATTAAAAAAATTATTTTTTTTCATAATTCTCATATTTATTTATTTATTTAAAATGATTACACGATGTTTATACACTCACAACTGTAATTATCATTTCTGTTAGTTGGATAACTTTTCCCGCCACGTTTGGAAAAAATTTTCTGGGACAATTTAATCACAAAAGTACACAATATTTGATGTTTTTTATTTTATTTTTCCAAGTACTTTTTTCGAGGTACTTCCATCCTTGCTTAACGTATCTTTTTAACGCATGCATACTTGTTCCTGATATTTTTCAGTAGTCATTATTCTATCAAAGTTCCTTTGATAAATCATTAAGATTTACAAATCCAAAAAATATAAAAACCATAAAACAAAGACTTGAAATAAGAAAATAAACGTAGAAATAAAACATTAAAAAGTAAATACTTCAAAAATGGCAGGGAATAGTACATACGGTGTGTCTCCCTCTTTAAGCTACCATGAGTCTCCCTCTATGATCTTCGTCCCCTTTTTTAGGAAATAATTATTATTGTATAGTTTAATTTTTTTAATATTTTAAATTTATACTTATTTTGAGCTTTTATATTATTTTTTCTATGTATTTTCCTTAATGTTTTAACTTTTCCCGTTTTATTATCGGAGTTGTAACTTAGAGACCATGTTCTTACAACCACAAATAGCAATAAAGTTCTATTGAGAAGTAAATAGATTATAGAGCAATATAATTTAAGTCAATTGCCCGTTTGAATAATTTCTTTTTATTCTTTTGTTCAATAATTGCAATGCACTCCAAATGGACTCTGGTTGGGATCAGGGTTATCAGACCACACATGTACGTTAAATAAATAAAAAATGAATGAGTAAGCAATTTTTTCTTAATTCAACTAAAATCATTTTATAACAATGAAAGTTCAAAAAAGGTCTTAAAAGAAGTCAGTTCGAAAATATTCACAAAACATTACACTGAAAAAACTAATACAACATTATTCAACCCACTCTTAAAATAATCATCTTTTACTTTTCCCTTTTCTACTTCTCCCCTAATAAGTGAAATCAATATATAGTAAAAACTGTATTCATTTTATAGCTCATTCTTCCTCGTACAACTACTATCCACCATCTCATTGAGGCTTCTATCGCGGTCATATCCTGCTTTGAAATCATTCATTCAGTGGCATCTGATATATTAATAGAATGAGTGAGCTCAACAATCAGTCAAGTGTGCAAGTTATAATGAATAGCTTACATTGAGCTGATATTATTGCACAAATAACATTCATCACATAATAATGAATTAACGTGCAACAATGAAGAAATAGATATTTAATATGTAGAGAGATGAGCCTTCATCAATCAACGTGGATACCAACACCTATAGCAATTAGCAGCAAACATATTTTCGTATTGAATTATAACGAGTCATGATCCAAATAAAGGTATATTAATAACAAATGCAACAATTATTAATTGAGTTATACCATAAATTAAATATCATGTGTAAATGAGTCATCATCACATAAAGAGAATATCAAATAAATCAACAAGGGTAACGATATCTTTACATCTCCTTTACTACTACTTTTCTACCCAACTAACTTTTTCCTCTTTTGTTGTTTGAATCTGGGCTAAAAATCCAAGATGACCTTCTTGCATAATCTTGAAGAAAATAAATTCAATCAACCAACGCAATTATGTAATTTAATTAAAAATAAATTTAATTTTATAAAAATTTAATTTAATTTGGACGATTGAATTTATTTTCTTCTACATTATGAAAGGTCATCATGTTTTTTAATTTTTAATCCACGTTCAAATGGTAAAAGAAAAAAAAATAGTTAAGTAGTAAACTAATAGTAAATGAGAATTAATGATATAATTACCCAATGCAAACAAACTACAAATTTGTATAAAAAACTGACATAGTTCCCACTTACACTGGTGACAATGTAACAGCCCTTCAGAAATTCAAGGGATGAATTTCTTTAGGCTTTAGGAATCTTTTGAAAATTCGAAAGTTTTCACGAATCGACTCAATCGCATAGGTTTTAGTCTGTTAGCATAGTCAGTATTGCTACTCACTATGGTGCCAAAAATACGATTTTATTTATTTGAAGTACGTAGAAGTATCAGAATGGGATACATTTTGCACCATTAGTTTCATTTGAATATTTAGGATTTTATGGAGCAATAAAGCCATTTTCAATTTTCAGATGAAATGCTTGATCAAAAACGTGTTTTGATTATTTCAAGGCACTTCGAAACTGAAATTTGATAAACGATTTGCACTCTAAGGTTAGTATAATTATTTAGGATATTACAGTGCAAAGTTATTTTTTACTTTTTCAGAATGAATAGTAACCTTGATAGTAGCACCAACTGCAGTGTTTTCAAAATCATAGTGTGAAATGTCCAAATTAGGCTAGAGAAGTTTTAGTTGGACACTTGGCAAGATATTACCTACATTTGGAATAGTATTGGATACTTGGCACCAAAAGGAACCAAGAGATGGAAATGTGAAGGAAATTAAGGATTGAGATCATGCCACCTAAGCAAAATACTATTTCATCCAATCATCCAATTTTTATCAAACCAAAGAGGGTTTCAACCCTAAAGAATCCAACTAAAAATCCAAAATCTTGGTTGAAACTGAAACCCTAAATAGTTTCCCCAAACCCCAAATTTGCTTCCAAACCCTAAATAGATCCGGTTTCTAACTTAGTGTTTTTGTGACACCTCCAAACTCCCGCTTAGGATCTAGCAACGACTTAAAGTGTCAGGACATGCAACACAAGGTTACATAACCATGTTCATGACAGTAAATATGCAATGCATCTTAAAATGCAACTACCAATATGCAAATATCGCAACGGAATAAGGGTCACTAAATAAAATTCATGCCAGAATGAACTAAGACATCCCAATATCATTAATAACCATTATAAGTTCAAACCATAAGGTAGCATATTTTCAATACTACTTTCAATAATAAGTCTCCATGATTAGATCAATTCCTTCACGCGCTCTAAAGCACGAAGGGTTAGATCTATGAACATCAAAATAAGATCTAATCTTCTATCGAGGTCTAGCTCTTCTTCAATCAGTCGGATCCACCAATCCATCTTGTCCGTTTGTCCTCATCCTATCCGTCCTCAAGTGGAATGATAGTGTGGGTCCACAAGGGGTGAGATTTACTTGAAATCTTAGTAAGTTAACAACCAACGTGCACTAATGAGTGTACGAAAGTGCACTGTAAATACCCTATTATTGGACTAAAATGCTAAAGTGTGAATAGAAATCATAGAAATTAATTTGTATTTTTGAACTTAGGTTCTATTTATTTTAGATATTTCTAAGCACATTTTTATGTTCAATTTCAGAATCCATAAAAGAGAGAGCAAAAGCCTAGTCAAATTCAAAGGAATTTTTGAATTGAAATAATTCTAAAGAGTTTTCAATGAAGCATGACTTTTGAACTGAGTAAGACTTTCAAGTAATAAGGACTCTTCATTTTCAATGTGGGTCAACTTTCAATGTGGATGGACGTGTGGACTTTCAGCAAAGCAAAGAAGCTTCATCATAAGAAGACTTCAACGTTGGGATAACTTCCCAAAATATCAAATAAAGGATAACTTCAAATAAGGTGGGTTTGAGAATAATTCGGATCAAGAAAAAAAGAAAGAAATCACAAAAGGAAACTGTAAGAAGTCTAAGTCTGAAACACGCTAGGAGATAGCCTGGACGTACCTTAGTGTTTTGATCACAACTTTCCACTCACACATTCGATTGATGTGATTCTTGATGCGTTGGAAAACCATCTTAAAGGGATACAAATTCATATCTAATAAGGATGTCTAAAAGCTGATTGCTAAAGTGCGTACGCGGTTGCCAATCTGAGTCCTAAAAATTTGGAAATTTTTTATTCGGGAATCAGAAAAACGTTAGGGTTTCTTTTATACCCGAGAGAAGCATATCATTGGGGAGAGTTTTGAAGGGGGACGACACAGTTTTGGAGAAGAAAAAAAATTATTTTATTTTTTGAAGAACTAAATCTTGGGTAAAGCCTAGGGTAGGAATTGATTGGTGAAAATACTTTAACTTTATTTCAATTTATAGATTAAGTTATATTGTTTAAGATTCTTGGATTGTTCTCTATTTGTTTTGGATTTTTATAAGTTTGAGACAATTATATTAAATCTTGCTATGGTTTGATTTCATTGAGCTATAGGATTATGAATATATGAGTATTGGAATCAGTTAATGGAGGCCCGAAACTTTACTTACCTCTTTTATCTATGCCCTAATCTCATTTTAATTGTGTGCTTTAGGTAGAATTTTCAGATTCTTGTCATATTGTCATTTAATATTTTCCCTTAAGCTTGCATCATGTAGTGTTTCTTCTGACTTCCTGTGGATCGACAACATAAACTATATTATACCACTGCGTAATAGTTTGGGCATAATCAATTTTTGGCACCATTGTTGAGGAGTATGGTGCAAGAATCGATATAAGATATAATTTATTCCAGAAACACATAAAGGTGGTAACTTCGTTACCTCTTTTAGCTTGCTGCATTATTATTTTTTTCTTTTCATAGTATTTTAGTTTTTAGTATTTTGTTACCTTGTATGCACATATATAGAGACGCTTTGGTAGATTTGCTTTTAGGCCTGTGCTAGAGTCAGAATAAAATTTTTTAAATCCTTTATTTTACAATCCATCTAGTTCAGAAGAAATGAGTGAACACGAAGATTAACCCACTAGAACTCTTCAGGATTACCTCCACCCTACACGCACAGCCACACCATCATGCATCATATTTCCAGCTAACACTCGTCAACTCGATTTTAAAACATAGATGATATAGTTACTTCCCACCTTTCATGGTTTAGAGAATAAAAATACTTATTTGCACATCAGGGAGTTTGAGGAAGTAGTTGCGACTTTCCATAGTCCTAATGCTATAGATGATGTAGTGAGACATAAGTTTTTTCCCTTATCTTTGAAGGACAGAGCAAAGAGTTGGTTGTACTCACTAAGACCATGATCAATAGGATCATAGAATGAAATGACACATGTCTTCTTTAACAAATACATTCCCCAACATAAAAATAGTGCTTTGAAGAGGCAGATCTCCCCCCACCTTTGCACAAAAGGATAGTGAGATTTTGTATCAGGCTTGGGATAGGTTTAAAGAGTTGTCGAGTATGTGTCCTTACCATGCGTATGAGAACTGGCGCTTACTTAGTTATTTCTATGAGGGATTTACACCTAGAGAGTGCCAATTCAAAGAGATGATATGTAATGGTGATTTTCTGCAGAGAAATCCAGATGAGGCTATAGAATATCTCATTATGCTTGGAGAAAAAGCTCACAATTGGACCAGACCTAGAGCTACTGAGAGTACAAATAGGTCACGACCTGCTGGAAATCCAAATGGTGGTGGAATTTACCATATTAGGGAAGAGAATAAGCTAAAGCCTAAAGTTGAGATGCTTACTAGGGAGTTAAGAGGAGTTAAAACTAAGATTTAAAGCCAACACACATGACTACTTGTGTAGAGTCTTTTGGACTGTGGTTTGTGTGTGGTGGGGTAGATCACCAACTCAAGAATGCCCCATATTTGCTGAAATGAGGGGAATGTATGAGAAACAATGTAATGCCTTAGGTATGTACAATAAGTCTTTTGCACCTTTCTCTATGTAATTACCCCAATTTTAGCTAGAAATCTGAAAACCAGCAACCTGTATAGCAACCTAGAGCTTACCCTGCACCATATCATGCATCTTTTTCTTCTAGGAACCCCTTGGAAGATAGTTTACATACTTTTATTGAGGCACATGGTAAAACTATTTAAAAGTTTGAGTCTTTGATTACGTAGGTTGTTGAAGAAAACAAGGAGATAAAGAGCCATGTATCCAAGTTGATGAGCTCTTTGAGTGTGAATGAGTGATTATGCCCAAAGAATAACGCAGTAGTTGTAGCACGCTTTGGGGTGTCCATTCCACATAAAGACAAATTAAAAGAATAGTAGAAGGAACAAAGAAACTAAAGAAAAATATTAAATGATTAATGGAGAACAAAGATTAATTTTAAATGCAAAATAAAGTGAAGTAAAGTGACGAACGGAAAAAGTACCCAAATTTGACAAACAGTAAAGCGTCGGGAATCCCTTGCCCAAATCCAGTATTTTAATTATTCTTAATTTATTGAATAACTCAATTGGGAACTCAATTCCCAAAATTTCTAATTGGAATGTATAGATTTATAAACCAAATTTAAAGCAAATGTAACCCTTTGAAAAATCATTCACCACTTTTAAAATATGTAAATTGTTATCACTATTGAGAAAATCCAATGACGACAATATACTCAGGGAGCGATATTGCAGCAAAGAATTAAATCAATATAGAAAAGTAATTGATCCAAACATAATCAAAAAGCCAATTCATTCAATAGAAAAATCATGACAACAGAATAAATTATATAATTATCTAGAGAAGAAAACAT
Organism: Juglans hindsii; assembly: GCA_003123825.1. NCBI lineage: Eukaryota > Viridiplantae > Streptophyta > Magnoliopsida > Fagales > Juglandaceae > Juglans > Juglans hindsii. The sequence continues at coordinate 405,904 of QEOW01004178.1, forward strand.
CAACAATGAATTGAGAATGATAAAACAAAAGAGTTTTAGTAATTGAAAATCAAATACATAAATTAAAAATACTATCTAATGTGCAAGTTCATCCCTAGCCCTACTTGAGAATTTAGTTACCCATAAATATAATGGACAACAAAAATCTCAAGGGAAAAATAAAGCAAATAGCGGCCATGGAAATTAATTTCATCTCCCCCTCTTCAGAACTGAGCCGTCTCCCCTTTTTGAACTTTCAATTTCGTGCTAATAAAATGCTTATATAGGGTAGGAAAGAAGCCCTAATGTCTTCATATTCCCGCATAAAAAATAGCCTAAATTTTAGTACTCATCTTGATAGTCATGTACGCGCTTGAGGATTTCAAATGTAGAAATCCTTATTAATGACAAATTCGTAGCCCTTTAAGATAGCTTTTTAACTCATTAATACTCGCATCAATCCGATATTTGAGTAGAAAGTTACGATTAAAATACTAAAGTATGTACAGGTTGTCTTCTAGCAAATTTCGGACTAACTTTTTCTCTTTATCCGAATTACTCTCAAACCCATCATTATCTTTATTTGAAGAGTCCTACACTCGTTGAAAGTTCTTAGGTTGTTCCAACATCTTGCCCACTTAAAAATCCTTTGAATTTGATTGTGTTTGGACTTGCTCTTTTATAGACTCCGAAATTAAACATTAAAAACTACTCAGGAGTATCCTAAAGTAAATAGAAACTCAATTCAAGAATACACATTAATTCCTATGATTTCTATTCACATTTTAACATTTTAGTCCAATAATATGATATTCAGAGTGCACTTTCGTATACTTATCACACCCCCCAACTTGCTTATTGCTAGTCCCTAGCAATTTTCATATCAAAACAACGAAAGAGACCAAAGAAAATTACACACAAAGGCCACCAAGTCACACTTTCTAGATTCACATATCAAAGCAATCCACCTATAGTAATCCACAGAGTGTGTGTGTGTTCTAGAATATATCCATCTAACCAGAAGTCCTTACACATGCAACATCAAAAACATATCAAGCGAAAAGTTTAACTCCATAACTCACGAGTATAAAAGTGTTTCGTGTGAGAATTCTCTCTATGGAGTTGACAATGGGTGTACACACACTCTCATGGGGAATTATGCAATTATGTACAAGCAACAAGCAAACATTGATATTATGATAGGAACACTAACAAATGAGACTTCCACCACTCTTTCCAAAAACTTACTTAGGATCAGAACGGTGAACACAAAAGGTTGTAACGTGACTTAGGTTCGGGGCTATATGAAAAAAATAAAAAATGATTCAAAAACTTCCAAGTACATACAAATGGAATCTTATTAAATATCTCAGTAGACCACACTTCTCACTTGATGTACTCTCCAACTTTTCAGATCATTGAATAATACCTCTCTTTCCTTTTCTTTTCTTTTTCATTTTTTTTATAATTTGGTGAACAATTATGTCATCCTGGTATTTTGCTATTTCTATCTAGCATTGGTATTTTTGCCTTTGAAGCTCAATCACTTGAACACCTTGTAACTCATGTTCTTCCTTTTTCTCTCTCTTATTTTTTTTTTATTCGGTGCAAAAAGAAGAATTCCACACCTAGTACACACTTGGAAGTAACAAGGGTAGGAAAAATCAGTGTAGGTTATACTCCAATGTGGAGAGGTATGGATAATGTGGGCATATGAAAAGAAAAAACTACATGTGTTTATTGGCTCAAAGTTGGCTACTAGGGGTCTATGATGGAAAGGGTTAGCTTGAAAGGCTCAAACTTTGATCCTACGTTGACCTTCGTCATATCCCAAGTATATCCACCATCTTACCACAAACCATGTAATGATATTTTCACAAGAAGTGCCCAATTCAACAGATCAATGAACACTTATCACAATTTACTGCATTTGTAAGCTCCCAATCCTCTCCAAAACTCACATGAATACTTAAGCAAAAGAGTTCTCTAGCTACATGTGTCAAACCACCATCTTACCACAAAGCTTAGATGAGTGCATTAAGGGTTCTGTGAATGCTTAAGCAAAAATGATTATGGTGGGTTTGGTGAATTCACGAAGAAGGCTATGAATGAGAATGAGTACACATGTGAAAATGATGCATGTATGATGCAAGTTAAAAAAAATTTGACACATGAGAATATGCCACAGAGTTCCAACAAGCATTTTAAATACTGAATTTGCACCACCACCCCAAACTTAAATGAAACATTGTCCTCAATGTTTAAGAATCAAATTTGAATGGGGAGTAACTAAAAAGGGTAGAATACACCTGATGAGTGACGTGGGTAGCTCGCTAAGTACCAAATATGGTAACTTGAAATGACAAAATCAGACTAACCTGCAAACAAAAACAAAGAAAACAACAGCAAACAAAAAGGAAAAGAAAGAAAAAAAGAGAAAACAAAACAAATAAAAAAAAACATACTTGCATGGTGTGGTCAAGGTTGATTGATCGGATCCAGAATGTCTTCCACTTCCGGAACTTGCCTATCAATTAATACTTTAAGGCGTTGACCATTTACTTTAAAGATCCGACTATTCTTAGGATCCTCTATTTCTAACCCCCGATTTACAAAAATATTTTTCACTACAAAAGAGCTGGTCCACCTAGACCGAAGTTTTCCTGTGTGCTTGTGAAGTCTAGAATCATATAAGTATGCTAGGTTATTAGACTTAAATGTCTTCCTACCAACATTTTTATTATGAAACGCTTTCGTTTTAGCCTTATAGATTTTAGAGTTCTCATAAGCATTATTTCTCAACTCTTCCAATTCGGTCAACTGAAATTTCTTAAGTTTACCCCGCATTCAATTTCGAAGAAATACTAACAAAGGAAGTGTCACCTAGGCCGAGAAATGCATGCTTTAAACTTGACGGCGGTGGTTTCGATTCAAATTTGGGACTCTCCACGCTTGAAGGAATTTGTTTTTCACATTTCTTAGGCAACTCCTCAAATTTCGGTTGCCAAGCCTGTGTTCCATAATCCTGAGTTTTATAAAAAATAGTACAAATATCAACAACATCAGATGAATTACTAATAGTATCCAAGTCAGAATTAACAAGTAAATATTCAAGGGGATCATAATCATGAATTGTGTGAACTCCATTGTCTATGAGTGCATCAATCATATATGTTTGTTGGCACTCATCATCCTCCTTGGGCTGCCTACTGATGTGGAATATGTTGATCTCCATGGTTATATTTCCAAAAGATAGTTTCATTAACCCATTCCTGTAGTTTATAAGTGCATTAGCCATAGCAAAGAAATGTCTACCAAATATGAGAGGAATCTTAGAGTTAGACTCAACAACCGACTAAGTATCCAAAATTAAAAAATCAACAGGGTAGTAAAACTTGTCAATTTGGATCAAAACATCCTCAACTATCCCTCTCAGTTTCTTAACTGAACAGTCAGCCAATTGAAGCACAACAGAAGTGAGCTTAATTTCACCCAAACCAAGTTGCAAATAAATGTAATAAGGCTTCAAATTTACACTAGCTCCTAAGTCTAGCAAGGCTTGCGCAAACTCATGATTCCCAATATTACATGCAATGGTTGGACAACCAGGATCCTTGTACTTAGAAGGAATTCACTGCTCAATTAGAGCACTAACTTGCTTTGTTAGAAATGTTGTCTTCTTAACATGGTACTTCTTCTTAACTGTACACAAATCTTTGAGAACTTTTGCATAAGTAGAAACTTGTTTAATAACATGCAAAAGAGGAAGATTGCTTTTTACCCGCCTTAGGTTCTCCAAGATTTCATTGCTAGAATCCAAATTTCGCATACCAGATTTTAAAGGTTGAGGAAATGATACTTTAACTGGGCTCTTGATTACCTCGATTTCCTTGGGCAACTCAGCACTATCATTGCTTTATTCCTCTTCAACATTCTCTGGCTTATCAGTTGTTGGGATGTGTAAGGACTTACCACTTCGTGTCACAATGGCATTAACCTCCTTCAAATTTCCTTGAGCCATATGTTGGCCTTGGGGTATGGATTGAGCTTGATAAGGGAACTTGCCACGCTCATTCATACTCAAAGAACTCATTAACTTGGATACATGACTCTTTATCTCCTTGTTTTCTTCAACAACCGGCATAATCAAAGATTCAAACTTTTGATTAGTTTTACCCTATGCCTCAATAAAAGCATGCAAAGTATCTTCTAAGGAGTTCCTACAAAAGGAAGATGCATGATACGGTGTAGGATAGTCTTTAAGGGGTTGTGCAAGCGGCTGATTTTCAGACTTCCAACTACAATTGGGGTGACTGCGCCACTCCGGATTGTAGGTATCGGGAGAAGGTGTAAAAGGCTTCTTGTACAAACCTAAGGCATTACATTGTTCCTCATACATTCCTCTCATTTTAGCATATGTGGGGCACTCTTGAGCTAAGTTATCTACCCCACCACACACAAAACATGGTCCAAAGGACTCAACACGAGTAGACGTGTGTTGGCTTTAAATCTTTAGTCTTTAACACCTCTAGCTCCCTAGTGAGCATCTCAACCTTAGCCTTTAGGTTATCCTCTTCCCTGAGATGGTAAAGTCCACCACCATTTGGGTTTCTTGCAGGTCGTGACCTATTTGTGCTCTCAGTAGCACTAGGTCTAGCCCAAGTGTGAGCTTTTTTAGCAAGCTCATTGAGATATTCTATGGCCTCATCAGGATCTTTCAGTAAGAACTCACATTACATATCATCTCCACAAATTGACATTCTCTAGGTGTAAGTCTTTCATAAAAATAGCTCACTAAGCGCCAATTCTCATACTCATGGTGAGGACACATACTCAACAACTCATTAAATCTCTCCCAAGATTGATACAAAGTCTCACTGTCCTTTTGTGCAAAGGTGGAGACTTGCCTTTTTAAAGCGTTGGTCTTATGTTGGAGAAAATATTTATTAAAGAAGAGAATGGAAAGAACTTAAGTCTCACAACGTCATCAGTTGCATTTTGACTATGAAAAGTCGCAACTACTTCCTCAATCTCCCTAATGTGCACATATAGATTTTCATTTTCCAAGCCATAAAAAGTAGGGAGTAACTATATCATCCCTGTTTTAAAATCCAGTTGGTGAGTATTAGCTGGAAATATGATGCATGATGGTGTGGTTGTGTGTGTAGGGTGGAGGTAATCATGAAGAGTTCTAATGGGTTGATTTTCGTGTTCACTCATTTCTTCGATACTAGATGGATTGTCAAATAAAGGATTTAAAAAATTTGATTCCGACTCTACCACAGGTCTACAAGCAAATCAACCCAATGTATCTCTACATCTATGCATGCAAGGTAACAAAATACTTAACAAAATAAAAATACTAGAAAAAGAAAGAAGAAAAAATAATGCAGCAAGGTAAAAGAAGGAACGAAGTTACCGCCTTTACAAACTACTAAAAAGAAAAACTATCTAGCAATTCCTCTACCGTCTCTCCGGCAACGGCGCCAAATTTGATTACACCGAAAGAATAACGTGATAGTTGTAGCACAACTTTGGGGTGTCGATTCCACAGAGAGATAAATTAAAAGAATAGTAGATGGAACAAAGAAACTAAAGAAAAATATTAAATGATTAATGGAGAACAAAAGTTAATTTTAAATGCAAATTAAAGTGAAGCAAAGTGACTAACGAAAAAAGTACTCAAATTTGACAAACAATAAAGCGTCGGGTATCCCTTGCACAAATCCAGTATTTTAATTATTCTTAATTCATTGAATAACTCAATTGGGAACTCAATTCCTAAAATTCTCAATCGGAAGGTATAGATTTATAAACCAAAATTAAAGCAAATGTAACCTTTTGAAAAATCATTCACCACTTTTAAAATACATAAATTGTTATCACTATTGAGAAAATCCAACGACGACAATATACTCAGGGAGCGATATTGCAGCAAAGAATTAAATTAATATAGAAAAGTAATTGATCCAAACATAATCAAAAAGCCAATTCATTCAATAGAAAAAGCATGACTGAATCTATAAATGGAATAAATTCTATGATTATTCGGAGAAGAAAACATTAACAATGAATTAAGAATGATAAAACAAAAGAGTTTTAATAATTGAAAATCAAATACATAAATTAAAAATACCATATAATGTGCAAATTCATCCCTAGCCCTACTTGAAAATTTAGTTACCCATAAATATAATGGACAACAAAGATCTCAAGAGAAAAATAAAGCAAACAACGGCCATAGAAATTAATTTCGTCTCCCCCTCTTTAGAACTAAGCCGTCTCCCCTTTTTGAATACCTAATTTCGCCCTAATGAAATGCTTATATAGAGTAGGAAAGAAACCCTAATGTCTTCATATTCTTACATAAAAAATTGCCTAAATTTTATGACTCATCTTGGCAGTCACGTACGCACTTCAGGATTTTAAATTTAGAAATCCTTATTAGAGAAAAATTTGTAACCCTTTAAAATAGCTTTTCAACTCATTAAGAATCGCATCAATATGATATTTGAGTAGAAAGTTACGATTAAAATACTAAAGTATGTACAGGCTGTCTTCTAGTGAATTTCAGATTGACTTTTTCTCTTGATCCGAATTACTCTCAAACCCCATCATTATCCTTATTTGAAGAGTCCTACACTCGTTGAAAGTTCTTAGGTTGTTCCAACGTCTTGCCCACTTGAAAGTCTTTTGAATTTGACTGTGTTTGGACTTGCTTGTTTATAGACTCTGAAATTAAACATAAAAATCTGCTCAGGAGTATCCCAAAGTAAATAGAAACTCAATTCAAGAATACACATTAATTCCTATGATTTCTATTCACATTTTAGCATTTGAGTGCACTTTCGTACACTCATCAATGAGCATGGCAAGTTCCATTTTCAAGCTCAATCCACACCCTAAGGTCAACATATGGCGCAAGAAAATTTGAAGGATGTCAATGCCAATGTGACACAAAGTATGATATGAACCCGTATGAATGAAATCCTTTGAACCCACAATCAATTTGAAAACTCTCAAAGAAAGCCAAAATCAAGTTAATGGATGGAGAATCTTGACCCAATGAGAACTCGTTTCAAGAACCTAGATTATATTAAAATCTAGACCCGTTGAAGAACTCGTCTCAAGAACCCGGATTACAAGGAGGAACGCCACAAATGTTGTGATTTACCTTTGATAAGTTCAAAAGTTCAATCAAGAACAAGAGGAGTAAACTCAACTCACAAATAAAATTCAATATTGTCTAAAACTTCAAATGATGCTACAAAGAGTATTTAAACCAAACCTAATTAAAACCCTATCCAAAATAAAGCTCCTTTCACCCAAAATACCCCTGGATGAACAGTGTCACGGTTACAGTAAAGCGGCTATAGTAACGCTACAGTAACCTCTTGAAACCCTAGTTCCTAAAAAGTAACTTTCCAAATAAGCCCTTAGCCAAAATACAAGGCCTTCTCGAAAACCCTAGTTCATAAGAAATAAGACATGTGGGCCAAGCATTTTCAAGCCCACTTATTCTAAACTAATAAAATAAATCTTTTAACCAAATTGGAAGCCTTCAATAACAATAGGCCCTATCTCTAAGTCATGTCTTCCACAACTTGAATCAAGTGGATCAAAACTGGTTCTCCTTCTTTCAAGCCTATCTTGAGTGTTGGGCTCTTGCTAGCTTCATCCCAAGTGGATTGCAGCAATCCTTGCATTATTTCCTTGATCTTCTTGACCCTTGATCTTGTAGTTGGCCCATCTGGAACTTGCAAAGGATCTTTAAGAGTAGACCCACCTTGGTTCCCATCAAAGTGGTAAATCCGTACACATGCCAACAACTGATAAGTCAGAGGATGTTGAAGCAAAGTGTAATACCCCGCTTAATTAACTCTTGATTAACCCTTAAGTACTCTAGATTAGGTTTTTATTTTTTTGGTTAATCACTTTCATTAAGGTTGATAGTGGGATTAACATTAATGTTGGTACTTAGTATTAATGAGCTAAGGATTAGAGAGGCAAGCCCATTAGTAATTTTGGTGAGGCTTTTTAGGACTCAAGTGCATTCATGGGCCTAGCCCAAGAAAAACCTTGAACAAGCCCTTAGGAAATGAAGGCTAGTCTTGGCCCAAGTATAGGAAGGCATAAGGCCTTTGGTGTAGATTGGAACCCTAGGCCCTTTTCAAGCCAATATGGCCCAAAGCTATGTTTGGACTCATTTTACCATTCAAAGACCAAAGGCCCAATACACCATACCATTGGTTTCTTTAAGCCCAAATCACACTCAAAGTACCCAAATTAAGTTTTGAAAATTTGCTAAGGCCATTAACCATCATACTTGAGGTTAGTGCACTTTAAGCTATGCTTTGAAGCTTAATCACGCTTAATCTTTTCTTAAACTTTTTAATTCAAATTTTCTTGAATTAATACTCCCTTAAACCATGATTATACCATGTTAATACCCTAGCTAAACCACTCCACAAGTCATTAAGAAAAATGACATAACAAGCCCAAACTATGCTTCAATCGGTTTTGTGCATTGCCCTTTGTAATGCTTGGACTGTTTTGCCCTTGGGTCCAACATTTTTGTGGTTTATCCTCAAGGGTAATATGGTCCTTAAACACCTTATGAGACCCTCCAAAACTCATTTTGAGCCTTGGACAAAATTGGTTGCATCAACCAACTCAAAGAACCAAACCGGGTGCACCTTGGTCTAATTTGTGTAGGAACCAATTGGATTGAGTTTGAACCAGCCTCCTGCCATGGTTTGCACCACCACCCAATGCCACCTCCTTCTCCACCCAATCACCAAGAAGTACCATGACCATCATGAATGTTTTTGACTCATTTTTGCTGCCCAAAAAGATCCAAAACCGAACTGATTTTCTGCCACCACAAAACAACCTTCATCCACCTGTTTTCAAGGGTGGTTTGAGGGATTTTCTGCCATCCAAATGACGCCCCACAACTTGGAGTCATCTACAGGACCCTTGCAGCTACTATGGAGAGGAAATGATGGTGGTTTAGGGCACTATTTCATTCTGCACAAGTGACCTAAGCTCATGCAAGCAAATCTAGAACTTTTCAAGATTTGAGCACCTCCCACTTCACCCAATCACCAAGCACCCAAGCGTACGTCCTTCACCCCTTGGCCACATCTAAATACTTTTCTCCCATTGTCATTTCACCCACACCACAGTTCCAAGCATCATCTTGAGCCTTGAGAGCATTTCCCCCTCTTAGAGATCAAAAGAGTGCAAACCGAGGGAGTTTTGGTGAGTTCTTGAGTGTTCTTGTGTAAGGCAGTCTAGAGAGCTTGGAAGACCATGAAATTTGTAAGTTTTCTTTATTTTGATCTTAGCTAACATTTCAAGCTTTGTTTCCAAGTGTTCGTATGAAATTTGGTTGAGTTTTGATAAGGTTATGATGCTTAATGCAAAACCAGGTCAATTGCTTAGTTCGAAACCAATTGAGGGCAAAGTGGCAAAAATAAGAGGTGAGAGTTTTTTGCTCACGGACATCCNCTCTTAGAGATCAAAAGAGTGCAAACCGAGGGAGTTTTGGTGAGTTCTTGAGTGTTCTTGTGTAAGGCAGTCTAGAGAGCTTGGAAGACCATGAAATTTGTAAGTTTTCTTTATTTTGATCTTAGCTAACATTTCAAGCTTTGTTTCCAAGTGTTCGTATGAAATTTGGTTGAGTTTTGAGAAGGTTATGATGCTTAATGCAAAACCAGGTCAATTGCTTAGTTCGAAACCAATTGAGGGCAAAGTGGCAAAAATAAGAGGTGAGAGTTTTTTGCTCACGGACATCCTATGGTACTACCAAGACCTTATGGCAAGTATGCCCCAACCATGGGCAAGTCGGAGCTACTCTTATTTTTACCACTTTGCCCATGTTTTGTAGGAAACCAATTGAGAGCAAAGTGATAAAAATAAGAGGTTGGATTTTCTTGCTCTCTGGCATCCTATGGTACTACCAAGACGTTAGTGTAAGTATGCCCCAACCCGGGGCGAATCGGAGCAACTCTTATTTTTACCACTTTGCTCATGCTTTCTATGAAACCAATTGAGGGCAAAGTGGCAAAAATAAGAGGTTGGAGTTTTTTGCTCGTGGGCATCCTATGGTACTACTATGACCTTAGGGTAAGTATGCCCCAACCCGGGGCGGATCGTAGCAACTCTAATTTTTACCACTTTGCCTTTGCTTAGTTGGAAATAAATTGAGGGCAAAGTGGGAAAAATAAGAGGTTGGATTTTCTTGCTTGCGGGCATCCTATGGTACTACCATGACGTTAAGGTAAGTATCCCTAAACGGGGATAAATCGGAGCAACTCTTATTTTTACCACATTGCGCATGTTTTGTAGGAAAGCAATTGTGGGCAAAGTGGAAAAAATAAGAGGTTGGATTTTCTTGCTCGCGGGCATCCGATGGTACTACCAAGACGTTAGGGAAGGTATACCCTATCCTGGGGCGAATCAGAGCAACTCTAATTTATACCACTTTGCCCATGCATTGTAGGAAACCAATCGAGGGCAAAGTGGAAAAAATAAGAGGTTGGAATTTTTTGCTCGCGGGCATCTTATGGTACTACCATGACCTTTTGGTAAGTATGCCCCACCCTGGGGCGAATCGGAGCAACTCTTATTTTTACCACTTTGCAAATGCTTTGTAGGAAACCAATTGGGGGCAAAATAGCAAAAATAAGAGGTTGGATTTTCTTGCTCGCGAGCATCCTATGGTACTACCAAGACGTTAGGGTAAGTATACCCCAACTCGAGGCGAATCGGAGCAACTCTTATTTATACCACTTTGCCCATGCATTGTAGGAAACCAATTGACGGCAAAGTGACAAAAATAAGAGGTTGGAGTTTCTTGCTGGTGGGTGTCCTATGGGACTTCCATGACCTTAGGGTAAGTATGCCTCAATTTGGGGCAAATCGGAGCAACTCTTATTTTTACCACTTCGCCCATGTTTTGTTGGGAACAAATTGAGGGCAAAGTGGCAAAAATAAAAGGTTGCAATTTTTTGCTCGCGGGCATCCTATACTACTCCCATGACCTTGTGGTAAGTATGCCCCAACCCGGGGCGAATCGGAGCAACTCATATTTTTACCACTTTGCCTATACTTTGTAGGAAACCAATTGGGGGCAAAGTGGCAAAAATAAGAGCTTGGAGTTTTTTGCTCGCAGGCATCCTATGGCGCTCCCATGACCTTGTGGTAAGTATGCCCAACCCGGGGCGAATCGGAGCAACTCTTATTTTTACCACATTGTCCATGCTTTCTATGAAACCAATTGCGGGCAAAGTAGCAAAAATAAAAGGTTGGTGTTTTTTACTCGCGGGCATCTTATGGTACTACCATGACCTTATGGTAGGTATGCCCCAACCTGGGGCGAATCGGAGCAACTTTTATTTTTACCACTTTGCCTATGCTTTGTAGGAAACCAATTGGGGGCAAAATAACAAAAATAAGAGGTTGGATTTTCTTGCTCGCGAGCATCCTATGGTACTACCAAGACGTTAGGGTAAGTATACCCCAACCCGAGGCAAATCGGAGCAACTCTTATTTATACCACTTTGCCCATGCATTGTAGGAAACCAATCGAGGGCAAAGTGGCAAAAATAAGATGTTGGAGTTTTTTGCTCGCGGGCATCTTATGGTACTACCATGACCTTTGGGTAAGTATGCCCCAACTGGGCGGAATCGGATGAACTCTTATTTTTACCACTTTGCCTATGCTTTCAATGAAATCAATTGCGGGCAAAGTGGCAAAAATAAGAGGTTCAAGTTTCTTGCTCGCGGGCATCCTATGGTGCTCCCATGACCTTGGGGTAAGTATGCCCATCCTGGGCTGAATCGGAGGAACTCTTATTTTTACCACTTTGCCTATGCTTTCAATGAAATCAATTGCGGGCAAAGTGGCAAAAATAAGATGTTGGAGTTTTTTGCTCGCGGGCATCTTATGGTACTACCATGACCTTTGGGTAAGTATGCCCCAACTGGGCGGAATCGGATGAACTCTTATTTTTACCACTTTGCCTATGCTTTCAATGAAATCAATTGAGGGCAAAGTGGCAAAAATAAGAGTTTGGAGCTTCTTGCAGCGGGCGTCCTACGGTACTACGAAGATGTTAGGGTAAGTATGGCCCAACGTGGGCTGAATCGGAGTAACTCTTATTTTTACCACCTTGCCCATGCTTTGTAGGGAACCAATTGAGGGCAAAGTGGCAAAAATAAGATTTTGGAGTTTTTTACTCGCGGGCATCCTATGGTGCTCCCATGACCTTGTGGTAAGTATGCCCATCCCGGGGCGAATCGGAGCAACTCTTATTTTTACCACATTGCCCATGCTTTCAATGAAATCAATTGCGGGCAAAGTGGCAAAAATAAAAGGTTAGTGTTTTTTACTCGCGGGCACCTTATGGTACTACCATGACCTTAGTGTAAGTATGCCTTAAACCGGGGCGAGTCGCAACAACTCTTATTTATACTACTTTGCACATGCATTGTAGGGAACAAATTGAGGGCAAAGTGGCAAAAATAAGAGGTTCAAGTTTCTTGCTCGCGGGCATCCTATGGTACTTCCTTGACCTTAGGGTAAGTAGACCCCAACCGGAGGCGAATAAGAGAACTTCTTATTTATATCTCTTTGCCCATGCATTGTAGGAAACCAATTGAGGGCAAAGTGGAAAAAATAAGAGGTTGGAGTATCTTGCTCGCGGGCGTCCTATGATACTACCAAGACGTTAGGGTAAGTATGCCCCAACTTGGGGCGAATCGGAGCAACTCTTATTTTTACCACCTTGCCCATGCTTTGTAGGGAACCAATTGTGGGCAAAGTGGGAAAAATAAGATGTTGGAGTTTTTTGCTCGCGGGCATCCTATGGTACTAGCATGACCTTTGGGTAAGTATGCCCCAACTGGGCGGAATCGGATGAACTCTTATTTTTACCACTTTGCCTATGCTTTGTAGGAAACCAATTGAGGGCAAAGTGGCAAAAATAAGAGTTTGGAGCTTCTTGCAGCGGGCGTCCTACGGTACTACGAAGATGTTAGGGTAAGTATGGCCCAACGTGGGCTGAATCGGAGTAACTCTTATTTTTACCACCTTGCCCATGCTTTGTAGGGAACCAATTGAGGGCAAAGTGGCAAAAATAAGATTTTGGAGTTTTTTGCTCGCGGGCATCCTATGGTGCTCCCATGACCTTGTGGTAAGTATGCCCATCCCGGGGCGAATCGGAGCAACTCTTATTTTTACCACATTGCCCATGCTTTCAATGAAATCAATTGCGGGCAAAGTGGCAAAAATAAAAGGTTAGTGTTTTTTACTCGAGGGCACCTTATGGTACTACCATGACCTTAGTGTAAGTATGCCTTAAACCGGGGCGAGTCGCAACAACTCTTATTTATACTACTTTGCACATGCATTGTAGGGAACAAATTGAGGGCAAAGTGGCAAAAATAAGAGGTTCAAGTTTCTTGCTCGCGGGCGTCCTATGGTACTTCCTTGACCTTAGGGTAAGTAGACCCCAACCGGAGGCGAATAAGAGAACTTCTATTTTTTATATCTCTTTGCCCATGCATTGTAGGAAACCAATTGAGGGCAAAGTGGAAAAAATAAGAGGTTGGAGTATCTTGCTCGCGGGCGTCCTATGATACTACCAAGACGTTAGGGTAAGTATGCTCCAACTTGGGGCGAATCGGAGCAACTCTTATTTTTACCACCTTGCCCATGCTTTGTAGGGAACCAATTGTGGGCAAAGTGGGAAAAATAAGATGTTGGAGTTTTTTGCTCGCGGGCATCCTATGGTACTCCCATGACCTTGTGGTAAGTATGCCCAACCCGCGGCGAATCGGAGCAACTCTTATTTTTACCACTTTGCCCAAAAGTTATGAAACCAATTGAGGGCAAAGTGGCAAAAATATGATATTGGTGTTTTTCACTCGTGGGCATCTTATGGTACTAGCATGACCTTATGGTAGGTATGCCCCAACCTGGGTGAATCGCTGCAACTCTTATTTTTACCACTTTACCTATGCTTTGTAAGAAACCAATTGGGGGCAAATTGGCAAAAATAAGATGTTGGAGTTTTTTGCCCGCGGGCATCCTATGGCACTCCCATGACCTTGTGGTAAGTATGCCCAACCCGGGGCGAATCGGAGCAACTCTTATTTTTACCATTTTGCCCATGCTTTGTAGGAAAACAATTGAGGGCAAAGTGGCAAAAATAAGAGGTTGGAGTTTCTTGCACACGGGCGTCCTATGGTACTACCATGACCTTAGAGTAAGTATGCCCCAACCCGGGACGAATCGGAGCAGCTCTTATTTTTACCACATTGCCGTTGCTTAGGTGGAAACCAATTGAGGGCAAACAGGCAAAAATAAGAGGTTGTTGTTTTCTTCTCGCGGGAATCCTATGGTGCTACCATGACCTTAGGGTAAGTATGCCCCAACTCGGGGCGAATCGGAGCAACTCTTATTTTTACCACTTTGCCCTTGCTTAGTTGGAAAGCAATTGAGGGCAAGGTGGCAAAAATAAGAGGTTGGATATTCTTGCTCACGGGCATCCTGTGGTACTACCAAGACGTTAGGGTAAGTATGTCCCAACCCGGGGCGAATCGGAGCAACTCTTATTTTTACCACTTTGCTCTTGCTTTCTATGAAACCAATTGAGGGCAAAGTGGCAAAAATAAAAGGATGGAGTTTTTTGCTCGCGGGCATCCAATGGCACTACCAAGATGTTGGGGTAAGTAGACCCCAACCCGAGGCGAATCGGAGAACTTCTTATTTATACCACTTTGCCCATGCGTTGTAGGAAAACAATTGAGGGCAAAGTGGCAAAAATAAGAGGTTGGAGTTTCTTGCTCGTGGGTGTCCTATGGTACTACCAAGATGTTAGGGTAAGTATGCCCCAACCCGGGGCGAATCGGGGCAACTCTTATTTTAACCAATTTGCCCATGCTTTCCATGAAACAAATTGAGGGAATGTGGCAAAAATAAGACGTTCGAGTTTTTCGCACGGGGGCATCCTATGGTACTACCATGACCTTAGGGTAAGTATGCCCCAACCTGGGGCGAATCGGAGCAACTCTTCTTTTTACCACTTTGCGCATGTTTTGTAGGAAAGTGGCAAAAATAAGAGGTTGGGGTTTATTGCTCGCGGGCGTCCTATGCTGTACCAAGACGTTAGGGTTAGTATGCCCCAACCCGGGGCGAATCGGAGCAACTCATATTTTTACCACCGTGCCCATGCTTTGTAGGGAACTAATTGAGGGCAAAGTGACAAAAATAAGATGTTGGAGTTTTTTGCTCGTGGGCATCCTATGGTGCTCCCATGACGTTGTGGTAAGTATGCCTAAACTGGGGCGCATCGGAGCAACTCTTATTTTTACCACTTTGCCCATGCTTTCCATGAAACTAATTGAGGGCAAAGTGGCAAAAATTAGAAGTTGGAGTTTTTTGCTCGCGGCCATCCGATGGTACTACCAAGACGATAGGGAAAGTATGCCCCAACCCGGGGCGAATCGGAGCTACTCTTATTTTTACCACTTTGCCCGTGCTTTGTAGGGAACCAATTGAGGGCAAAGTGGGAAAAATATGATGTTGGAGTTTTTTGCTTGCGGGCATCCTATGGTACTCCCATGATCTGGTGGTAAGTATGCCCCAACCCGGAGCGAATCGGAGCAACTCTTATTTTAACCACTATGCCCATGCTTTCCATGAAACCAATTGAGGGAAAAGTGGCAAAAATAAGAGGTTGGAGTTTTTTGCACGGGGGCATCCTATGGTACTCCCATGACCTTGTGGTAAGCATGCCCCAACTCGGGGCGAATCGGAGCAACTGTTATTTTAACCACTTTGCCCATGCTTTCCATGAAACCAATTGAGGGCAAAGTGGCAAAAGTAAGAGGTTGGAGTTTTTTCCTCGGGGGCATCCTATGGTACTACCATGACCTTAGGGTAAGTATGCCCCAAGCAGGGGCGAGCCGCAACAACTCTTATTTGTACCACTTTGCACATGCATTGTAGGAAACAAATTGGGGGCAAAGTGGCAAAAATAAGTGGTTTGAGTTTCTTGCTTGTGGGTGTCCTATGGTACTTCCATGACCTTGTGGTAAGTATGCCCCAACCTGGGGCGAATCGGAGCAACTCTTCTTTTTACCACTTTGCGCATGTTTTGTAGGAAACCAATTGAGGGCAAAGTGGCAAAAATAAGAGGTTGGAGTTTCTTGCTCGCGGGCGTCCTTTGCTACTACCACGAAGTTAGGGTTAGTATGCCCCAACCCGGGGCGAATCGG
This sequence comes from Juglans hindsii, assembly GCA_003123825.1. Classification (NCBI taxonomy): domain Eukaryota; kingdom Viridiplantae; phylum Streptophyta; class Magnoliopsida; order Fagales; family Juglandaceae; genus Juglans; species Juglans hindsii. The sequence goes on from QEOW01004178.1 coordinate 422,173, forward strand.
AGCAACTCATATTTTTACCACCATGCCCATGCTTTGTAGGGAATCAATTGAGGGCAAAGTGACAAAAATAAGATGTTGGAGTTTTTTGCTCGCGAGCATCCTATGGTGCTCTCATGACCTTGTGTTAAGTATGCCCAACCCAGGGCGAATCGGAGCAACTCTTATTTTTACCACTTTGCCCATGCTTTCCATGAAACCAATTGAGGGCAAAGTGGCAAAAATAAGAGGTTGAAGTTTTTTGCTTGGGGGCATCCTATGGTACTCCCATGACCTTGTGGTAAGCATGGCCCAACCCGGGGCGAGTCGGAGCAACTCTTATTTTAACCACTTTGCCCATGCTTTCCACGAAACCAATTGAGGGCAAAGTGGCAAAAATAAGAGGTTGGAGTGTTTTGCACGGGGGCATCCTATAGTACTACCATGACCTTAGGGTAAGTATGCCCCAAATCGGGGCGAGTCGCAACAACTCTTATTTATACCATGCATTGTAGGAAACAAATTGAGGGCAAAGTGGCAAAAATAAGAGGTTTGAGTTTCTTGGAACTTCCATGACCTTTGGGTAAGTATGCCCCGATTTGGAACAAATCGGAGCAACTCTTATTTTTACCACTTTGTCCATGCTTTGTAGGGAACCAATTGAGGGAAAGTGGTCAAAATAAGAGGTTGGATTTTCTTGCTCGCGGGCATCCTATGGTACTACCATGACCATAGAGTAATTATGCCCCAACCCGGGACGAATCGGAGCAGCTCTTATTTTTACCACTTTGCCCTTGCTTAGTTCGAAACCAATTGAGGGCAAACTGACAAAAATAAAAGCTTGGAGTTTTTTGCTCACGGGCATCCTATGGTACTATCATGACCTTACGGTAAGTATGCCCCATCCCTGGGCAAGTCGGAGCTACTCTTATTTTTACCACTTTGCCATTCTTTTGTAGGAAACCAATTGAGAGCAAGGTAGTAAAAATAAGAGGTTGGATTTTCTTGCTCTCGAGCATCCTATGGTACTACCAAGACGTTAAGGTAAGTATGCCCCAACTCGGGGCGAATCGGAGCAACTCTTATTTTTACCACTTTGCTCATGCTTTCTATGAAACCAATTGAGGGCAAAGTGGCAAAAATAAGAGGTTTGAGTTTCTTGCTTGTGGGCATCCTATGGTACTTCCATGACCTTGTGGTAAGTATGCCCCAACCTGGGACGAATCGGAGCAACTCTTCTTTTTACCACTTTGCGCATGTTTTGTAGGAAAGCAATTGAGGGCAAAGTGGCAAAAATAAGAGGTTGGAGTTTCTTGCTCGCGGGCGTCCTATGCTACTACTAGGACATTAGGGTAAGTATGCCCCAACCCAAGATGAATCGGTGCAACCATTCTTTTTACCACTTTGCGCATGTTTTGTAGGAAACAAATTGAGGGCAAAGTGGCAAAAATAAGAGGTTCGAGTTTCTTGCTCACGCGCGTCCTATGGTACTTCCATTACCTTAGGGTAAGTATGCCCCAATTTGGGACAAATCGGAGCAACTCTTATTTTTACCACTTTGCCCATGCTTTGTAGGGAACCAATTGAGGGAAAGTGGTCAAAATAAGAGGATGGATTTTCTTGCTCGCGGGCATCCTATGGTACTACCATGACCATAGAGTAAGTATGCCGTAACCCTGGACGAGTCGGAGCAGCTCTTATTTTTACGACTTTGCCCTTTCTTAGTTGGAAACCAATTGAGGGCAAACTGAGAAAAATAAGAGGTTGGAGTTTTTTGTTCACGGGCATCCTATGGAACTACCATGACCTTATGGTAAGTATGCCCCATCCCTGGGCAAGTTGGAGCTACTCTTATTTTTACCACTTTGCCCATGCTTTCTATGAAACCAAATGAGGGCAAAGTGGCAAAAATAGGAGGTTGGAGTTTTTAGCCCGCTGCCGTCCTATGGTACCACTATGACCTTAAGGTAAGTATGCCCCAACCCGTGGCGAATTGGAGCAACACTTATTTTTACCACTTTGCCCTTGCTTACTTGGAAACCAATTGAGGGCAAAGTGACAAAAATAAGAGGTTGGATTTTTTTGCTCGCGGGCATCCTATGGTACTACCAGGACGTTTGGGTAAGTATGCCCCAACCCGAGATTAGTTAGAGCAACTCATCTTTTTTCCACTTTGCGCATGTTTTGTAGGAAAGCAATTGAGGGCAAAGTGGCAAAAATAAGAGGTCGGAGTTTCTGGCTCGCAGGCGTCCTGTGGTACAACCAAGACGTTAGGGTAAGTATGCCCCAACCCGGGTCGAATCGGAGCAACTCTTATTTTTACCACCTTGCTCATGCTTTGTAGGGAACCAATTAAGGGCAAAGTATTAAAAATAAGATGTTGGAATTTTTTACTCGCGGGCATCATATGGTGCTCCCATGACCTTGTGGTAAGTATGCCCAACCTGGGGCGAATCGGAGCAACTCTTATTTTAACCACTTTGCCCATGCTTTCCATGAAACCAATTCAGGGCAAAGTGGCAAAAATAAGAGGTTGGAGTTTTTTGCACGAGGGCATCCTATGGTACTCCCATGATCTTGTGGTAAGCATGCCCCAACTCGGGGCGAATCGGACCAACTCTTATTTTAAACACTTTGCCCTTGCTTAGTTAGAAACCAATTGAGGGCAAAGTGGCAAAAATAAGAGGTTGGATTTTCTTGCTCGTGGGCATCCTATGGTACTACCAAGACGTTAGGGTAACTATTCCCCAACCCGGGCTGAATCTGAGCAGCTCTTAATTTTACCACTTTGCGCATGTTTTGTAGGAAAGCAATTGAGGGCAAAGTGGCAAAAAATAAGAGGTTGGAGTTTCTTGTTCGCGGGCGTCCTACGCTACTACCAAGTCATTAGGGTATGTATGCCCCAACCCGGGGCGAATCAGAGCAACTCATATTTTTACCACCGTGCCCATGCATTGCAGGGAACCAATTGAGGGCAAAGTGGAAAAAATAAGATGTTAGAGTTTTTTGCTCGCGGGCATCCAATGGTGCTCCCATGACCTTGTGGTAAGTATGCCTAACCCGGGGCGAAATGGAGCAACTCTTATTTTTACCAGGCTGCCCATGCATTGCATGAAACCAATTGAGGGCAAAGTGGCAAAAATAAGAGGTTGGAGTGTTTTGCTCGCAGGCATCCTATGGTACTACCAAGACGTTAGGGTAAGTATACCCCAACCTGGGGAGAATCGGAGCAACTCTTATTTTTACCACTTTGCTCGTGCTTTCTATGAAACCAATTGAGGGCAGAGTGGCAAAAATAAGATGTTGAAGTTTTTGCTTGCAGGCATCCTGTGGTACTACTATGACGTTAGGGTAGGTATACCCCAGCCAGGGACGAATCGGAGCAACACTCACTTATACCACTTTCCCCATGCATTGTAGGAAACCAATTGAGGACAAAGTGGCAAAAATAAGAGGTTGGTGTTTTTTACTCGCGGGCATTTTGTGGTTCTAGCATGACCTTATGGTAGGTATGCCCCAACCTGGGGCGAATCGTAGCAACTCTTGTTTTTTCCACTTTGCTCATGCTTTCTATGAAACCAATTGAGGGCAGAGTGGAAAAAATAAGAGGTTGGAATTTTTTGCTCGCGGGCATCCAATGGTGCTCCCATGACCTTGTGGTAAGTATGCCTAACCCGGGGCGAAATGGAGCAACTCTTATTTTTACCACGCTGCCCATGCATTGCATGAAACCAATTGAGGGCAAAGTGGCAAAAATAAGAGGTTGGAGTGTTTTGCTCGCAGGCATCCTATGGTACTACCAAGACGTTAGGGTAAGTATACCCCAACCTGGGGAGAATCGGAGCAACTCTTATTTTTACCACTTTGCTCGTGCTTTCTATGAAACCAATTGAGGGCAGAGTGGCAAAAATAAGATGTTGAAGTTTTTGCTTGCAGGCATCCTGTGGTACTACTATGACGTTAGGGTAGGTATACCCCAGCCAGGGACGAATCGGAGCAACACTCACTTATACCACTTTCCCCATGCATTGTAGGAAACCAATTGAGGACAAAGTGGCAAAAATAAGAGGTTGGTGTTTTTTACTCGCGGGCATTTTGTGGTTCTAGCATGACCTTATGGTAGGTATGCCCCAACCTGGGGCGAATCGTAGCAACTCTTTTTTTTCCACTTTGCTCATGCTTTCTATGAAACCAATTGAGGGCAGAGTGGAAAAAATAAGAGGTTGGAATTTTTTGCTCGCGGGCATCCTATGGTAATACTATGACGTTTGGGTAGGTATACCCCAGCCAGGGACGAATCAGAGCAACTCTCATTTATACCACTTTGCTCATGCATTGTTGCAAACCAGTTGAGGGCAAAGAGGCAAAAATAAGAGGTTGTTGTTTTTTACTCACGGGCTTTTTATGGTACTACCCTGACCTTATTGTAGGTATGCCCCAACCTGGGGCGAATTGGAGCAACTCTTATTTTTACCACTTTGCCTATGCTTTGTAGGAAACCAATTGGGGGCAAAGTGGCAAAAATAAGAGGTTGGATTTTCTTGCCCGCGGGCACCCTATGGTACTACAATGACGTTAGGGGTAAGTAGACCCCAACCTGAGGCGAATCGATGAACTTCTTATTTATACCAGTTTGCCCACGCATTGTTGGCAACCAATTGAGGGCAAAGTGGGAAAAATAAGAGGTTGGAGTTTCTTGATCGTGGGCGTCCTATGGTACTACCAGGACGTTAGGGTAAGTATGCCCCAACCCGGGGCGAATCGGAGTTACTCTTATTTTTACCGCTTTGCCCATGCTTTGAAGGGAACCAATTGAGGGCAAAATGGCAAAAATAAGATGTTGGAGTATTTTGCTCGCGGGCATCCTATGGTACTCCCATGACCTTGTGGTAAGTATGACCCAACCCGAGGCGAATCGGAGCAACACTTATTTTAACCACTTTGCCCATGCTTTCCCTGAAACTAATTGAGGGCAAAGTGGCAAAAATAAGAGGTAGTAGTTTTTTTCCACGGGGGCATCCTATGGTACTCCCATGACCTTGTGGTAAGCATGCCCCAACCCGAGGCGAATCGGAGCAACTCTTATTTTAACCACTTTGCTCATGCTTTCCATGAAACAAATTGAAGGCAAAGTGGCAAAAATAAGAGGTTGAAGTTTTTTGCACAGGGGCATCCTATGTACTACCATGACCTTAGGGTAAGTATGCCCCAAACCGGGACGAGTCGCAACAACTCTTATTTATACCACTTTGCACATGCATTGTAGGAAACAAATTGAGGGCAAAGTGGCAAAAATAAGAGGCTTGAGTTTCTTGCTCGTGGGCGTCCTATGGTACTTCCATGACCTTAGGGTAAGTATGCCCCGATTTGGGACAAATCGGGGCAACTCTTATTTTTACCACTTTGCCAATGCTTTGTAGGGAACCAATTGAGGGAAAGTGGTCAAAATAAGTGGTTGGATTTTCTTGCTTGCGGGCATCCTATATTACTACCATGACCATAAAGTGAGTATGGCCCAACCCGGGACGAATCGGAACAGCTCTTATTTTTACCACTTTGCCCTTGCTTAGTTGGAAACCAATTGAGGGCAAACTGACAAAAATAAGATGTTGGAGTTTTTTGCTCATGAGCATCCAATGGTACTACCATGACCTCACGGTAAGTATGCCCCATCCCTGGGCAAGTCGGAGCTACTCTTATTTTTACCACTTTGCCCTTCTTTTGTAGGAAACCAATTGAGAGCAAAGTGGTAAAAATAAGAGGTTGAATTTTCTTGCTCTCGAGCATCCTATGGTACTACCAAGACGTTAGGGTAAGTATCCCCCAACTCGGGGAGAGTCGGAGCAACTCTTATTTTTACCACTTTGCTCATGCTTTCTATGAAACCAATTCAGGGCAAAGTGGCAAAAATAAGAGGTTGGAGTTTTTTGCTCCCGGCCGTCCTATGGTACTTCTATGACCTTAGGGTAAGTATGCCCCAACCCGGGGCGAATCGGAGCGACACTTATTTTTACCACTTTGCCCTTGCTTAGTTGGAAACCAATTGAGGGCAAAGTGGCAAAAATATGAGGTTGGATTTTCTTGCTCGCTGGCATCCTATGGTACTACCAGGACGTTAGGGTAAGTATGCCCTAACCCAGGATGAATCGGAGCAACTATTCTTTTTATCACTTTGCGCATGTTTTGTAGGAAAGCAATTGAGGGCAAAGTGGTAAAAATAAGAGGTCGGTGTTTCTGGCTCGCGGGCGTCCTATCGTACTACCAAGACATTAGGGTAAGTATGCCCCAACCCAAGGCGAATCGGAGCAACTCTTATTTTTACCACCTTGCCCATGCTTTGTAGGGAACCAATTGAGGGCAAACTGGCAAAAATAAGATGTTGGAATTTTTTACTCGCGGGCATCCTATGGTGCTCCCATGACCTTGTAGTAAGTATGCCCAACCCGGGACGAATCGGAGCAATTCTTATTTTTACCACTTTGCTCAAGCTTTCTATGTAACCAATTGCGGGCAAAGTGGCAAAAATAAGAGGTTGGAGTTTTTTGCTCGCGGGCGTCCAATGGTACAACTATGACCTTAGGATAAGTATGCCCCAACTCGTGGCGAATCGGAGCAACACTTATTTTTACCACTTTGCCCTTGCTTGGTTGGAAACCAATTGAGGGAAAAGTGGCAAAAATAAGAGGTTGGATTTTCTTGCTCATGAGCATCCAATGGTACTACCATGACCTTACGGTAAGTATGGCCCATCCCTGGACAAGTCGGAGCTACACTTATTTTCACCACTTTGCCCTTGCTTAGTTGGAAACCAATTGAGGGCAAAGTCGCAAAAATAAGAGGTTGGATTTTCTTGCTCGCGGGCATCCTATGGCACTACCAGGACGTTAGGGTAAGTATGCCCCAACCAGGGATGAATCGGAGCAACTCTTCTTTTTACCACTTTGCGCATGTTTTTGTAGGAAAGCAATTGAGGGCAAAGTGACAAAAATAAGAGGTTGGAGTTCCTTGCTCGCGGGCGTCCTATGCTACTACCAAGACGTTAGGATAAGTATGCCCCAACCCGGGGCGAATCAGAGCAGCTCTTATTTTTACCACCTTGCCGATACTTTGTAGGTAACTAATTGAGGGCAAAGTGGCAAAAATAAGAGGATGGATTTCCTTGCTCGCGGGCATCCTAGGGTACTACCAGGAAGTTAGGGTAAGTATGCCCCAACCCGGGACGAATCGACGTAACTCTTCTTTTTACCACATTGCGCATGTTTTGTAGGAAAGCAATTGAGGGCAAAGTGGCTAAAATAAGAGGTCGGAGTTTCTGGCTCGCGGGCGTCCTTTGGTACTACCAAGACATTAGGATAAGTATGCCCCAACCCGGGGCGAATCAGAGCAACTCTTATTTTTACCACATTGCCGATGCTTTCTAGGGAACCAATTGAGTGCAATGTGGCAAAAATAAGATGTTGGAGTTTTTTACTCGCGGGCATCCTATGGTGCCCCCATGACCTTCTGGTAATTATGCCCAACCAGGGGCGAATAGGAGCAACTATTATTTTTACCACTTTGCTCATCCTTTTTATGAAACCAATTGAGGGCAAAATGGCAAAAATAAGAGCTTGGAATTTTTTGCTCGCGGGCATCCTATGGTACTCTCATGACCATAGAGTAAGTATGCCCCAACCCGGGACGAATCGGAACAGCTCTTATTTTTACCACTTTGCCCATGCTTTGCATGGAACCAATTGGGGGAAAGTGGTGAAAATAAGAGGTTGGATTTTCTTGCTCGTGGGCATCCTATGGTACTAGCATGACCTTAGAGTAAGTATGCCCAAATTTGGGGCAAATCGGAGCAACTCTTCTTTTTTGCTCGCGGGCATCTTCAGGTACTAACATGACCTTATGGTAGGTATGCCCCAACCCGGGACGAATCGGAGCAGCTCTTATTTTTACCACTTTGCTCATGCTTTGCATGGAACCAACTGAGGGAAAGTGGTGAAAATAAGAGGTTGGATTTTCTTGCTCGCGGGCATCCTATGGTACTACCATGTCCATAGAGTAAGTATGCCCCAACCCGGGACGAATCGGAGCAGCTCTTATTTTTACCACTTTGCCCTTGCTTAGATGGAAACCAATTGAGGGCAAAGTGGCAAAAATAAGAGGTTGGATTTTCTTGCTCGCGGGCATCCTTTGGTACTACCAAGACGTTAGGGTTAGTATGCCCCTACCCGGGATGAATCGGAGCAACTCTTCTTTTTACCACTTTGCGCATGTTTTGAAGGAAAACAATTGAGGGCAAAGTAGCAAAAATAAGAGGTTGGATTTTCTTGCTTGCGGGCATCCTATGGTACTACCAAGACGTTAGGGTAGCTATACCCCAACCTGGGATGAATCAGAACAACTCTTATTTTTACCATTTTGCCCATGCTTTGTAGGGAACCAATCGAGGGCAAAGTGGCAAAAATAAGAGGTTGGAGTTTTTTTCTCGCGGGCATCCTATGGTACTCCCATGACCTTGTGGTAAGTATGCCTCAACCCGTGGCGAATCGGAGCAACTCTTATTCTAACCACTTTCCCCATGCTTTCCATGAAACCAATTGAGGGCAAAGTGGCTAAAATAAGAGGTTGGAGTTTTTTGCATAGGGGCATCCTATGGTACTACCATGACCTTAGGGTAAGAATGCCCCAAACCGGGGCGAGTCGCAACAACTCTTGTTTATACCACTTTAACCATGCATTGTAGGAAACAAATTGAGGGCAAACTGGCAAAAATAAGAGGTTGGAGTTTCTTGCTCGCGAGCGTCCTATTCTACTTTCATTACCTTACGGTAAGTATGCCCCAATTTGGGGGAAATTGGAGCAACTCTTATTTTTACCACTTTGCGCATGCTTTGTTAAGAACCAATTGAGGGAAAGTGGTAAAAATAAGAGGTTGGATTTTCTTGCTCGCAGGCATCTTATTGTACTACTATAACCTTAGGGTAAGTATGCCCCAACCCGGGACGAATCGGAGCAGCTCTTATTTTTACCACTTTGCGCATGCTTTGTTAAGAACCAATTGAGGGAAAGTGGTGAAAATAAGAGGTTAGAATTTTTTGCTTGCGGGCATCCTATGGTACTCCCATGACCATAGAGTAAGTATGCCCCAACCCGGGGCGAATCGGAGCAACACTTATTTTTACCTCTTTGCCCTTGCTTTGCATGGAACCAATTGAGGGAAAGTGGTGAAAATAAGAGGTTAGAATTTTTTGCTTGCGGGCATCCTATGGTACTCCCATGACCATAGAGTAAGTATGCCCGAACCTGGGACGAATCGGAGCAGCTCTTATTTTTACCACTTTGCCCATGCTTTGCATGGAACCAATTGAGGGAAAGTGGTGAAAATAAGAGGTTGGATTTTCTTGCTCGCGGGCATCCTATGGTACTAGCATGACCTTAGAGTAAGTATGCCCAAATTTGGGGCAAATCGGAGCAACTCTTCTTTTTTGCTCGCGGGCATCTTCAGGTACTAACATGTCCTTATGGTAGGTATGCCCCAACCTGAGGTGAATCAGAACAACTCTTATTTTTACCACTATGCCTATGCTTTGTTGGAAACCAATTGGGTGCAAAGTATCAAAAATAAGAGGTTGGATTTTCTTGCTCGCGGGCATCCTATGGTACTACCAAGAGGTTAGGGTAGGTATACCCCAACCTGGGACGAATAGGAGCAACTCCCATTTTTACCACTTTGCTCATTCATTGTAGGAAACAAATTGAGGGCAAAGTGGCAAAAATAAGAGGTTCGAGTTTCTTGCTCGCGGGCGTCCTATGGTACTTCCATTTCCATTGGGTAAGTATGCCCCGATTTGGGGCAAATCGGGGCAACTCTTATTTTTTCCACTTTGCGCATGCTTTGTAGAGAACCAATTGAGGGAAAGTGGTCAAAATAAGAGGTTGGATTTTCTTGCTCGCGGGCATCCTATGGTACTACCATGACCATAGAGTAAGTATGCCCCAACCTGGGACGAATCGGAGCAGCTCTTATTTTTGCCCCCTGCCCTTGCTTAGTTGGAAACCAATTAAGGGTAAAGTGGCAAAAATAAGATTTTGGAGTTTTTTGCTCGCGGGCATCCTATGGTACTTCCATGACCTTGTGGTAAGTATGCCCCAACCCGGGGTGAATCGGAGCAACTCTTATTTTAAACACTTTGCCCATGCTTTCCATGAAACCAATTCAGGGCAAAGTGGCAAAAATAAGAGGTTGGAGTTTTTTGCACGGGGGCATCCTATGGTACTATCATGACCTTAGGGCAAGTATGCCCCAAACTGGGGCGAGTTGCTGCAACTCTTGTTTATACATCTTCGCCCATGCATTGTAGGAAACAAATTGAGGGCAAAGTGGCAAAAATAAGGGGTTGGAGTTTTTTGCTCGCGGGCGTCCTATGATACTACTATGACCTTAGGGTAATTATGCCCCAACCTGGGGTGAATCAGAGCAACTCTTATTTTTACTTCTATGCCTATGCTGTTGGAAACCAATTGGGTGCAACGTATCAGAAATAAGAGGTTGGATTTTCTTGCTCGCGGGCATCCTATGGTACAACCAAGACGTTAGAGTAAGTATACCCCAACCCGAGGCGAATCAGAGAACCTCTTATTTATACCACTTTGCCCATTCATTGTAGGAAACCAATTGAGGGCAAAGCGGCAAAGATAAGACGTTGGAGTTTTTTCCTCGCGGGCATCCTATGGTACTCCGATGACCTTGTGGTAAGTATGCCCCAACCTGGGGCGAATCGGAGCAACCCTTATTTTAACCACATTGCCCATACTTTCAATGAAACCAATTGAGGGCAAAGTAGCAAAAATAAGAGGCTGAAGTTTTTTACACGGGGGCATCATATGGTACTACCATGACCTTAGGGTAAGTATGCTCCAAACTGGGGCGAGTCGTAGCAACTCTTATTTAAACCACTTTGCCCACGCATTGTAGGAAACAAATTGAGGGCAAAGTGACAAAAATAAGAGGGTTGAGTTTCTTGCTTGTGGGCGTCCTATGGTACTTCCATTACCTTTGGGTAAGTATGCCCCAATTTGGGGCAAATCGGAGCAACTCTTATTTTTTCCACTTTGCGCATGCTTTGTAGAGAACCAATTGAGGGAAAGTGGTCAAAATAAGAGGTTGAATTTTCTTGCTCGCGGGCATTCTATGGTACTACCCTGACCTTAGAGTATGTACGCCCCAACCCGAGATGAATCGGAGCAGCGCTTATTTTTACCACATTGCCCTTGCTTAGTTGGAAACCAATTGGGGGCAAACAGGCAAAAATAAGAGGTTGTTGTTTTTTGCTCGCGGGAATCTTATGGTACTACCATGACCTTAGGGTAAGTATGCCCCAACCCGGGGCGAATCGGAGCAACTCTTAATTTTACCATTTTGCCATTGGTTAGTTGGAAACAAATTGAGGGCAAAGTGGCAAAAATACGAGGTTGGATTTTCTTGCTCGCGGGCATCCTATGGTACTACCAAGACGTTAGGGTAAGTATGCCCCAACCTGGGGTGAATCAGAGCAACTCTTCTTTTTACCACTTTGAGCATGTTTTGTAGGAAACCAATTGAGGGCAAAGTGGCAAAAATAAGAGGTTCGAGTTTCTTGCTCGCGAGCGTCCTATGGTACTTCCATTACCTTAGGGTAAGTATGCCCCAATTTGGGGCAAATCAGAGCAACTCTTATTTTCACCATTTTGTCCATGCTTTGTAGGGAACCAATTGAGGGAATGTGGTCAAAATAAGAGGTTGGATTTTCTTGCTCGCGGGCATCCTATGGTACTACCATGACCATAGAGTAAGTATGCCCCAACCCGGGTTGAATCGGAGCAGCTCTTATTTTTACCCCCTTGCCCTTGCTTAGTTGGAAACCAATTGAGGGCAAACTGACAAAAATAAAAGGTTGGAGATTTTTCCTCACGAGCATCTTATGGGACTACCATGACATTACGGTAAGTATCCCCCATCCCTGGGCAAGTCGGAGCTACTCTTATTTTTACCACTATTCCCATGTTTTGTAGTAAACTAATTAAGGGCAAAGTGGTAAAAATAAGAGGCTGGAGTTTTTTGCTTGCGGGCGTCCTATAGTACTACTATGACCTTAGGGTAAGTATGCCTCATCCAGAGGCGAATCGGAGCAACACTTATTTTTACCAATGTGCCCTTGCTTAGTGGGAAACGAATCGAGGGCAAAGTGGAAAAAATAAGTGGTTGGATTTTCTTGCTCGCGGGCATCCTATGGTACTACCAAGACGTTAGGGTAAGTATGCCCCAACCCGGGATGAATCGGAGCAGCTCTTCTTTTTTCCACTTTGCTTATGTTTTGAAGGAAAGCAATTGAGGGCAAAGTGGCCAAAATAAGAGGTTGGATTTTCTTGCTCGCGGGCATCCTATGGTACTACCAAGACGTTAAGGTAAGTATGCCCCAACTCGGGATGAATCGGAGCAACTCTTCTTTTTACCACTATGCCCATGCATTGTAGGAAACCAATTGAGGGCAAAGTGGCAAAAATAAGAGGATGGAGTTTTTTCCTCTCTGGCATCCTATGGTACTACCAAGACGTTAGGGTAAGTATGCCCCGACCCGGGGTGAATCGGAGCAACTCTTATTTTTACCCCTTTGCTCGTGCTTTCTATGAAACCAATTGAGGGCAAAGTGGAAAAAATAAGAGGTTGGAGTTTTTTGCTCACGGGCGTCCTATGGTACTACTGTGACCTTAGGGTAAGTACGCCTCATCTCGCGGCGAATCAGAGCAACACTTATTTTCACCACTTTGCCCTTGCTTTGTTGGAAACCAATTGAGGCAAAGTGGAAAAAATAAGTGGTTGGATTTTCTTGCTCGCGGGCATCCTGTGGTACTACCAAGACGTTAGGGTAGCTATACCCCAACCTGGGATGAATCAGAGCAACTCTTATTTTTACCACTTTGCCCATGCTTTGTAGGGAACCAATTGACGGCAAAGTGGCAAAAATAAGAGGTTGGAGTTTTTTTCTCGCGGGCATCCTATGGTACTCCCATGACCTTGTGGTAAGTATGCCCCAACCCGGGCTGAATCGGAGCAGCCCTTCTTTTTACCACTTTGCGTATGTTTTGTAGGAAAGCAATTGAGGGCAAAGAAGCAAAAATATGAGGTTGGATTTTCTTGCTCGCGGTCATCCTATGGTACTACCAAGACGTTAGGGTAAGTATGCCCCAACCCGGGATGAATCGGAGCAACTCTTCTTTTTACAACTTTGCGCATGTTTTGTAGGAAAGCAATTGAGGGCAAAGTTGCAAAAATAAGAGGTTGGATTTTCTTGCTTGCGGGCATCCTATGGTACTACCAAGTCGTTAGGGTAGGTACACCCCAACCTGGGATGAATCAGAGCAACTCTTATTTTTTCCACTTTGCCCATGCTTTGTAGGAAACCAATTGAGGGCATAGAGGCAAAAATAAGATTTTTGAGTTTTTTGCTCGCGGGCATCCTATGGTACTCCCATGGCCTTGTGGTAAGTATGCCCAAACCCGGGCCGAATCGAAGCAACTCTTATTTTAACCACTTTGCCCATGCTTTCCATGAAACCAATTGAGGGAAAGTGGCAAAAATAAGAGGTTGGAGTTTTTTGCAAGGGGGCATCCTATGGTACTACCATGACCTTAGGGTAAGTATGCCCCAAACTGGGGCGAGTCGCAGCAACACTTATTTAAACTACTTTGCCCATGCATTGTATGAAACAAATTGAGGGCAAAGTGGCAAAAATAAGATGTTGGAGTTTCTTGCACGCGGGCGTCCTATGGTACTTCCATTACCCTGGGACAAATCGGCGCAACTCTTATTTTTTTCCACTTTGCGCATGCTTTGTAGAGAACCAATTGAGGGAAAGTGGTCAAAATAAGTGGTTGGATGTTCTTACTCGCGGGCATCCTAACGTACTACCCTGACCTTAGAGTAAGTACGCCCCAAGCCGGGATGAATCAGAGCAGCTCTTATTTTTACCACTTTGCCCTTGCTTAGTTGGAAACCAATTGGGGGCAAATTGGAAAAAATAAGAGGTTATTGTTTTCTGCTCGCGGGAATCTTATGGTACTTCCATGACCTTAGGGTAAGTATGCCCCAACTCGGGGCAAATCGGAGTAACTCTTATTTTTACCACTTTGCTCTTGCATTGTAGGAAACAAATTGAGGGCAAAGAGGCAAAAATAAGAGGTTTGAGTTTCTTGCTCGCGGGTGTCCTATGGTACTTCCATTACCTTAGGGTAAGTATGCCCCAATTTGGGGCAAATCGAACCAACTCTTATTTTTACCACGTTGCCCATGCTTTGTAGGGAACCAATTGAGGGAAAGTGGTCAAAATAAGAGGTTGGATTTTCTTGCTCGTGGGCATCTATGGTACTACCATGACCATAGAGTAAGTATGCCCCAACCTAGGACGAATCGGAGCAGTTCTTATTCTTACCCCCTTGCCCTTGCTTGGTTGGAAACCAATTGAGGGCAAAGTGGCAAAAATAAGATTTTGGAGTTTTTTGCTCGCGGGCATCCCATGGTACTCCCATGACCTTGTGGTAAGTATGCCCCAACCTGGGGCGAATCGGAGCAACTCTTATTTTAACCACTTTGCCCATGCTTTCCATGAAACCAATTGAGGGCAAAGTGGCAAAAATAAGAGGTTGGAGTTTTTTGCACGGGGGCATCCTATGGTACTATCATGACTTTAGGGTAAGTATGCCCCAAACTGGGGTGAGTTGCAGCAACTCTTATTTATACCACTTTGCCCATGCATTGTAGGAAACAAATTGAGGGCAATGTGGCAAAAATAAGAGGATTGAGTTTTTTTGAAGGAAACCAAGTTGGGCCTACTCTTAAAGATCAATTGCAAATTCAAGATGAGCCAATTATATAAGATCAAGGGCCAAGAAGATCAAGGAAGCAATGCACGAATTGGTGCAATCCACTTGGGATGAAGCTAGCAAGGGCCCAACACTTAAGATGGGCTTAAAGGAAGGAGAATCAGCTTTGATCCACTTGATTCAAGCTGTGGAAGACATGACTTAGAGATAGGGCCTATTGTTATTGGAGACTTCCAATTTGGTTAAATGATTTATTTTATTAGTTTAGAATAAGTGGGCTTGAAGATGCCTGGCCCATACGTCTTATTTTCAATGAACTAGGGTTTTCAAGAAGTCCTTGTATTTTGGCCAAGGGCTTATTTGGAAAGTTACTTTTTAGGAGTTAGGGTTTTAAGAGGTACTGTAGCATTATTGTAGCCGTACTGTAGTCGCGGGTACTGTAGTGAAATACTGATCATCTGGGGCATATTGGGTAAAAAGGGCTTTATTTTGGCTAGGGTTTTAATTAGGTTTAGTTTAAATACTCCTTGTAGCCTCATTTGAAGGTTAGACAATATTGAATGTTATTTGTGAGTTGAGGTTTTTCCTCTTATTCTTGATTGAACTCTTGAACTTATCAAAGGTAAATCACAACTTTTGTGGCGTTCTTCCTTTGTAATCTATTTTCTTGAGACGAGTTCTTCAACGGGTCTAGATTTTGATATAATCTAGGTTCTTAAAACGAGTTTTCATCGGGTCTAGGTTTTTCCATCCATTGACTTGAATTTGGCTTTCTTGGGGAGTTTTCAAATTGATTGTGGGTTCAAGGGATTTCATTCCCGCGGGTTCATATCATTTGGTATTCAGAGTAAGGTTTCCAATCNTTCATTCCCGCGGATTCATATCATTTGGTATTCAGAGCAAGGTTTCCAATCAGGTATGATTCTATCTTTTATTTCTTGCATATTTCATTCTAGGGTTTCATTGCTCTAGGATTGATTACAAAAAAAAAAAAAAAAATAGTGGCTGTTGTATTTCTTCACTATTGTTAGGGTTTCTGAATCTCATTGTTCTAGGGTTTGTATTGGCTAAAATCTCTTGCTCTAGGGGCTGCCATATAGCACTTGTGTTTGGGTTTTTGAGTTATTGTTAGGGTTTTCTTAATTGCTTATTATTGATTGTGATCAAATCAGTTGGTGAAAAAAAAAACAGAAAAGAAAAAACAAATTCGCCCAGAGAAAAAAAAAATCGTCCAGAAAAAAAAAAAAAAAAAGAGAAAGAAGAAAACTGAAATTTCTCTTGAGCCTTATCATCAAAGGGGCCGCATACATTATTCTAGTTGGTATCTTGTCTTATAGTTACTGTTTCATTCGTATAATTTCCTAGATTCACGTGTCATTTTTTTTTATTCCTTCCGTCTTACTCTTGTTCTTGTTTCTTGGACCTAGTTACTAGTTGGGATAAGACATGGTTGCTTTGTCTTGATTGAGTTCAATTAGTTCTTAACGAACTTGAGTGGGAAAACTCTTGAGGTAAAAGGCAAGAGAGTGTGAGACTATTATCGAAAAAAAGCCAATTAAGAGTGAAACACGAGTGGAGTGCCATTATTTTTAGTGTAAACACACGTAAGGGAGTGTGTGAGGTTTACTTTTTTGCCACTAACATTCTTTCGTGCAGCACCTTATAATGTCTCAGCGGAGTAGCACGTCACCAAGGGGGAGAGCAGATAACTCATCCTATGTGTTGCAAGCCATGCAACAACAGTTTGAGCGGTTGAACTTTGTGTTGGGTGAAGTGAGAGATAGGATGGATCATCAAGAAGCAGTGATTAGAAATCTGCAAGGTGGGAGAGATAGGAGGCGACGTGAGCATAGAGTTGAAAATGAGTATGAGAATGAGGGAGATGGTGAGGATGAGGAAGACTTAGCATCTGAACTTGGGTCAGGTAGACATGGAAGAGTTAGGCGTGAAAGACGACTTGAGGGGAATCTCAGGGGTAGGGATGGTGTAGATAGAGACCTTGGGAGCATCAAAACGAAAATACCACCTTTCCAAGGTAGAGCTAACCCTGAGGTTTATCTAGAGCGGGAGAAAAAAATAGAGTTGGTGTTTGATTGCCATAATTACTTTGAGGAGAAGAAAGTGAAGTTGGCGGTAATTGAGTTCACTGATTATGCTATTATTTGGTGGGATCAATTAGTGACCAATAGGAGGAGGAATTATGAGAGGCCAGTANTGTGACCAATAGGAGGAGGAATTATGAGAGGCCAGTGGAGACATGGGGAGAGTTGAAAGCTCTCATGAGGCGGAGATTGTACCTAGCCATTACTATAGAGACCTTTACCAGAAATTACAAAATCTTACACAGGGATCTAGGAGTGTGGAGGATTACCATAAGGAGATGGAGGTGGCAATGATTCGGGCTAATGTAGAGGAGGACCGAGAGGCCACCATGGCTAGATTTTTGAGTGGTTTGAATAGGGACATAGCCAATGTAATTGAATTGCCGCATTATGTAGAGATAGAAGACATGGTACACATGGCAATGAAGGTGGAGAGGTAGTTAAAGAGAAAAGGGACAGCAAGGTACACTTCGGTTTCTAGCACTACTTGGAAATCAAAGTGGGATAGGAATGATACAGCTGAAGCAAAAAGAAAGACCGAACCACCTAAGCGAAAAGATGAGGGAACTAGCAACAAACCCAAGGTAGAATCCCAACCTTCACGGAATAGAGATATTAAATGTTTTAAGTGTTTGGGTTCAGGGCACATTGCTTCTCAATGTCCAAATAGGAGGGTGATGATTTTGCGTGACAATGGAGAGGTGATGACTGAGAGTGAGGATGATAGTGATGAGGTGCCCGAGTTGGTTGATGCTAGTGATGATGATGGAGTGGTATACCCCGTGACCGGTGAGTCTCTTGTTGCTAGGCGTGCTCTCAATGCATACATTAAGGTGGATGATATAGAGCAACAGAGAGAGAACATTTTCCATACTAGATGCCATGTCAACAATAAGGTATGTAGTATGATCATTGATGGAGGGAGTTGTACTAATGTGGCTAGCACTACTTTGGTTGAAAAATTGAATTTACCAACCTTAAAACACTCTAGACCATACATAGTGGTTGAATGATTGTGGAGAGGTTAGGGTGGACAAACAAGTGTTAGTTACTTTTTCTATTGGAAAGTATCAGGATGAGATGCTTTGTGATGTTGTGCCTATGCATGATGGCCATATTTTGTTGGGGAGGCCGTGGCAGTATGATAGGAGGGTGACACATGATGGGTTCAAGAACATGTACAGCTTTGAGAAGGAGGGCCAAACAATCAATCTTGCTCCTTTAACTCCAAGTCAGGTCTATGAGGACCAACTGAAATTGAAAAGTGAGGTTACTCAAAAAAGAAAGAGTGAAAATGAGAGTGATCAAAAAAGAAAGAGGGAGAGTGCAAATGAGCATAAAAGAAAGAGAGAAAAAGAAAGTAGAGAGGTGGCTGAGAGTAAAGAAAAAAGAGTGGAGCCACGAGAGAAAAAAGAAAGAGAGTCTGCAGAGAAAAAAGGAAAGGCAAAAGTGAGTTTCTATGCAAGAGAGAGTGAGGTTAAGAGAGCTTTCTTCGCAGATCGCCCTATGATTTTTCTTGTCTATAAAGAGTCCTATCTTACTCTTGATGAAACTAACTTGTCTCTTCCTAGTTTGGCTGTTTCTTTGTTGCAGGAGTTTGATGATGTATTTCCGGAAGAGATGCCAAATGAGTTGCCACCCATTAGAGGCATTGAGCACCAGATTGATTTTGTGCCCGGGGCTGCCATTCCAAACCGACCAGCCTATAGGAGTAATCCAGAGGAGACAAAGGAGCTTCAAAGGCAAGTTGAGGATTTGATGGGCAAGGGGTACGTGAGGGAGAGCATGAGCCCCTGTGCAGTACCAGTGCTACTAGTGCCAAAGAAGGATGGGACATGGAGGATGTGCGTTGATTGCAGGGTGGTCAACAATATCACGGTAAAGTATCGCCATCCCATTCCAAGATTGGATGATATGCTTGATGAATTGCATGGCTCATGTATTTTCAGTAAAATTGATCTTAAAAGTGGGTGATGAATGGAAAATTGCTTTTAAGACTAAGTATGGGCTTTATGAATGGTTGGTTATGCCAATTGGACTTACAAATGCGCCCAGTACTTTCATGAGATTAATGAACCATGTCCTACGTGCATTCATAGGCAAGTTTGTAGTTGTGTACTTTGATGATATCTTAGTGTACAACAAGGACTTAAATGAACATATTGAGCATTTGAGATATGTGTTTGATGTGTTAAGATGTGAAAAGTTGTATGCTAATTTCAAGAAATGTGCCTTTTGCATGGAAAAAGTTATTTTTCTTGGTTATGTTGTTAGTACAAAAGGTATTGAGGTGGATGAAGAGAAAGTCAAGGCCATCAAGGAATGGCCAACGCCAAAAAGCATCACTGAGGTAAGAAGTTTTCATGGCTTAGCTAGCTTTTATCGGCGTTTTGTTAAAGACTTTAGCACTATTGCTGCACCACTCACTGAGGTAATTAAAAAGAATGTTGGGTTTCAGTGGGGGGCTAATCAAGAGAATGCTTTTGCCACTATTAAAGAAAGGTTGTGCTCTTCACCTGTGTTAGCATTACCTGATTTTAACAAAGCTTTTGAGATGGAATGTGAAGACTCAGGAATAAGGATTGGAGCCGTTTTGATGCAAGATAGGTGACCCATAGCCTTCTTCAGTGAAAAGCTAAGTGGGGCATCCCTGAAGTACCCTACTTATGACAAAGAGCTTTATGCTCTTGTTCGTGCATTAGAGACTTGGCAGCACTACCTATGGCCAAGGGAATTTGTAATCCACACCGATCATGAATCATTGAAGCATCTCAAGGGTCAAGGTAAGTTGAATAAAAGGCATGCTAGATGGATGAAATACATTGAGACCTTTCCCTATGTCATCCGTTACAAGCAAGGTAAGGAGAACATTATTGCTGATGCTCTATCCCGGAGGTATGTACTTCTTACTTCTATGAGTGCTAAAATGCTTGGGTTTGAATATGTGAAAGAAATGTATGCCGATGATGCTGACTTTTCTGATGTGTATATGGCATGTGATAAAGCGGCATTTGGTAAATTTTACAAGCATGATGATTATTTATTTAAGGAAAGCAAACTTTGTGTGCCAAGTTGTTCTATGTGTGAGTTATTGATGCGTGAGGCACATGGTGGAGGATTAATGGGACACTTTGGTGTCAAGAAAACTTTGGACATTTTGCATGAACATTTCTTTTGGCCTAAGATGAAGAGAGATGTTAATCGTATTTGTGGAAGGTGCATTACATGTAGAAAGGCCAAATCTAAGGTTTTGCCACATGGGTTGTATACACCCTTACCCGTTCCCAGTGAGCCATGGGTAGACATATCTATGGACTTTGTTTTGGGGCTGCCTAGGACAAAAAGGGATAGAGATTCTATTTTTGTGGTTGTGGATAGATTTAGTAAGATGGCACATTTCATTCCATGCTATAAAACAGATGATGCCACAAACATAGCTGACTTATTTTTTAGAGAGATAGTGCGACTCCATGGTGTACCTAGGAGTATTGTTTCTGATAGGGATGTTAAATTCCTTAGCTACTTTTGGAAGGTGTTGTGGGGGAAATTGGGTACTAAGCTCTTATTTTCCACTACTTGTCATCCACAGACTGATGGTCAGACTAAAGTAGTTAATAGGACTCTAACTCAGCTTTTACGCACTGTTGTTCAGAAGAATTTAAAAACTAGGGAGGATTGTCTGCCGTTTATAGAGTTTGCATATAATTGGACCATGCATACTACTACTTCATATTCTCCTTTTGAAATTGTTTATGGATTTAATTCGCTTACTCGTTTGGATTTGATGCTTTTACCTGTTGATGGCAGGAGTAGCTTGGATAGACAAAAGAAGGCGGAGTTGGCGAAGTCACTTCATGAGAGGGTACGACTTCAAATTGCCCAAAAGAATGAAAGGGTTGCTTCCCAAGCCAATAAAGGGCGAAGGCATGTTATCTTTGAACCGAGAGATTGGGTTTGGGTTCACATGTGCAAAGAAAGATTCCCAGCCCAAAGAAGGACGAAGTTGCATCGTCGAGGAGATGGACCTTTCCATGTTCTTGAGAAAATTAATGACAACGCATATAAAGTGGATCTTCCAGGTGAGTATAATGTTTCTGCTACTTTCAATGTTTCTGATCTTTCTCCTTTTGATGTAAGTGAAGATTCGAGGTCGAATCCTTTTGAGGAGAGGGGGAATGATGGAAACCAAGTTGGGCCTACTCTTAAAGATCAATTGCAAATTCCAGATGGGCCAATTACAAGATCAAGGGCCAAGAAGATCAAGGAAGCAATGCATGAATTGGTGCAATCCACTTGGGATGAAGCTAGCAAGAGCCCAACACTAAAGATGGGCTTGAAAGAAGGAGAACCAGCTTTGATCCACTTGATTCAAGCTGTGGAAGACATGACTTTGAGATAGGGCCTATTGTTATTGGAGACTTCCAATTTGGTTAAATGATTTATTTTATTAGTTTAGAATAAGTGGGCTTGAAGATGTCTGGCCCACACGTCTTATTTTCAATGAACTAGGGTTTTCAAGAAGGCCTTGTATTTTGGCCAAGGGCTTATTTGGAAAGTTACTTTTTAGGAATTAGGGTTTTAAGAGGTACTGTAGCATTACTGTAGCCGTACTGTAGCTGCGGGTACTGTAGCGAAACACTGTTCATCTGGGGCATTTTGGGTAAAAAGGGGCTTTATTTTGGCTAGGGTTTTAATTAGGTTTAGTTTAAATACTACTTGTAGCCTCATTTGAAGGTTGGACAATATTGAATGTTATTTGTGAGTTGAGGTTTCTCCTCTTGTTCTTGATTGAACTCTTGAACTTATCAAAGGTAAATCACAACCTTTGTGGCGTTCCTCCTTTGTAATCTAGGTTCTTGAGACAAGTTCTTTAACGGGTCTAGATTATGATATAATCTAGGTTCTTAAAACGAGTTCTCATTGGGTCTAGGTTTTTCCATCCATTGACTTGAATTTGGCTATCTTGGGGAGTTTTCAAATTGATTGTGGGTTCAAGGGATTTCATTCCAACGGGTTCTTATCATTTTTCCTCACGGGCGTCCTATGGTACTACTATGACCTTAGGGTAAGTATGCCCCAACCTGGGGTGAATCAGAGCGACCCTTATTTTTACCACTATGCCTATGCTTTGTTGGAAACCAATTGGGTACAAAGAATAAAAAATAAGAGGTTGGATTTTTTCGTTCGCGGGCAACCTATGGTAAAACCAAGACGTTAGGGTAAGTATACCCCAACCCGAGGTTGGAGTTTCTTGCTCGCGGGCGTCCTATGGTACTTCCATTACCTTTGGGTAAGTATGCCCCAATTTGGGGCAAATCGGAGCAACTCTTATTTTTTCCACGTTGCGCATGCTTTGTAGAGAACCAATTGAGGGAAAGTGGTCAAAATAAGAGGTTGGATTTTCTTGCTCGCGGGCATTCTATGGTACTACCCTGACCTTAGAGTATGTACGCCCCAACCCGGGATGAATCGGAGCAGCGCTTCTTTTTACCACTTTGCCCTTGCTTAGTTAGAAACCAATTGGGGGCAAACAGGCAAAAATAAGAGGTTATTGTTTTCTGCTTGCGGGAATCTGATGGTACTACCATGACCTTAGGGTAAGTATGCCCCAACCCGGGGCGAATCGGGACAACTCTTATTTTTACCATTTTGCCATTGGTTAGTTGGAAACCAATTAAGGGCAAAATAGCAAAAATAAGAGGCTGGATTTTCTTGCTCGCGGGCATCCTATGGTACTACCAAGACGTTAGGGTAAGTATGCCCCAACCTGGGGTGAATCAGAGCAACTCTTCTTTTTACCACTTTAGCATGTTTTGTAAGAAACGAATTGAGGGCAAAGTGGCAAAAATAAGATGTTGGAGTTTTTTTCTCGCGGGCATCCTATTGTGCTCCAATGACCTTGTGGTAAGTATGCCCAACCCGGGTCGAATCGGAGCAACTCTTATTTTTACCACTTTGCCCAAGCTTTCCATGAAACCAATTGAGGGCAAAGTGGCAAAAATAAGAGGTTGGAGTTTTTTCCTCGCAGGCATCCTATGGTACGACTATGACCTTAGGGTAAGTATGCCCCAACCCCGGGCAAATCGGAGCAACTCGTATTTATACCACTTTGCACATGCATTGTAGGAAACAAATTGAGGGCAAAGTGGCAAAAATAAGAGGTTCGAGTTTCTTGCTCGCGAGCGTCCTATGGTACTTCCATTACCTTAGGGTAAGTATGCCCCAATTTGGGGCAAATCGGAGCAACTCTTATTTTTACCACTTTGCCCATGCTTTGTAGGGAACCAATTGAGGGAAAGTGGTCAAAATAGGAGGTTGGATTTTCTTGCTCGCGGGCATCCTATGGTACTACCATGACCATAGAGTAAGTATGCCCCAACCCGAGACGAATCGGAGCTGCTCTTATTTTTACCCCCTTGCCCTTGCTTAGTTGGAAACCAATTGAGGGCAAACTGACAAAAATAAGAGATTGGAGATTTTTGCTCATGGGCATCTTATGGGACTACCATGACCTTACAGTAAGTATCACCCATCCCTAGGCAAGTCGGAGCTACTCTTATTTTTACCACTATGCCCAAGTTTTGTAGGAAACTAATTGAGAGCAAAGTGGTAAAAATAAGAGGCTGGATTTTCATACTCTCGGGCATCCTATGGTCCTACCAAGAGGTTAGGGTAAGTATGCCCCAATCCGGGGCGAATCCGAGCAACTCTTATTTTTACCACTTTGCTCATGCTTTCTAGGAAACTAATTAAGGGTAAAATGGCAAAAATAAGAGGCTGGAGCTTTTTGCTTGTGGGCGTCCTATAGTACTACCAAGACCTTAGGGTAAGTATGCCTCATCCCGGGGCGAATCGGAGCAACACTTATTTTTAACACTTTGCCCTTGCTTAGTTGGAAACCAATCAAGGGCAAAGTGGAAAAAATAAGTGGTTGGATTTTGTTGCTCGCGGGCATCCTATGGTACTACCAAGACGTTAGGGTAAGTATGCCCCAACCCGGGATGAATCGGAGCAGCTCTTCTTTTTACCATTTTGCGCATGTCTTGTAGGAAAGCAATTGAGGGCAAAGTGGCAAAAATAAGAGGTTGGATTTTCTTGCTCGCGGGCATCCTGTAGTACTACCGAGACGTTAAGGTAAGTATGCCCCAACTCGGGATGAATCGGAGCAACTCTTCTTTTTACCACTTTGCGCATGTTTTATAGGAAAGCAATTGGGGGCAAAGTTGCAAAAATAAGAGGTTGGATTTTCTTGCTTGCGGGAATCCTATGGTACTACCAAGACGTTAGGGTAGGTATACCCCAACCTGCGACGAATAGGAGCAACTCCCATTTTTACCACTTTGCTCATGCATTGTAGGAAACCAATTGAGGGCAAACTGACAAAAATAAGAGGTCGGAGTTTTTTGCTCACGGGCATCTTATGGGACTAGCATGACTTTACGGTAAGTATGCCCCATTCTTGGGCAAGTCGAAGCTACTCCTATTTTTACCACTTTGCCTATGTTTTGTAGGAAACCAATTGAGGGCAAAGTGGCAAAAATAAAAGGTTAGATTTTCTTGCTCGCGGGCATCCTTTGGTACTACCATGACCCGACCCGGGGCGAATTGGAGCAACTCTTATTTTAACCACTTTGCCCATGCTTTCCATGAAACCAATTGACGGTAAAGTGGCAAAAATAAGAGGTTGTAGTTTTTTGCACGGGGGCATCTTATGGTACTATCATGACCTTAGGGTAAGTATGCCCCAAACTGTGGCGAGTTGCAGCAAGTCTTATTTATACCACTTTGGCCATGCATTGTAGGAAACAAATTGAGGGCAAACTGGCAAAAATAAGAGGTTGGAGATTTTTTTGCCCGCGGGCGTCCTATGGTACTACTATGACCTTAGGGTAAGTATGCCTCATACCGGGGGGAATCGGTGCAATACTTATTTTTACCACTTTGCCCTTGCTTAGATGGAAACCAATTGAGGGCAAAGTGGAAAAATAAGTGGTTGGATTTTCTTGCTCGCGGGCATCCTATTGTACTAACAAGACGTTAGGGTAAGTATGCTCCAACCCGGGATGAATCGGAGCAGCTCTTCTTTTTACCACTTTGCGCATGTTTTGTGGCAAAGCAATTGAGGGCAAAGTGGTAAAAATAAGGGGTTGGATTTTCTTGCTCGCGGGCATCCTATGGTACTACCAAGACGTTAGGGTAGGTATACCCCAACATGGGACGAATAGGAGCAACTCCCATTTTTACACTTTGCTCATGCATTGTAGGAAACAAATTGAGGGCAAAGTGGCAAAAATTAGAGGTTCGAGTTTCTTGCTCGCGGGCATCCTATGGCACTTCCATTATCTTAGGGTAAGTATGCCCCAATTTGGGGCAAATCGGAGCAACTCTTATTTTTACCACGTTGCCCATACTTTGTAGGGAACCAATTGAGAGAAAGTGGTCAAAATAAGAGGTTGGATTTTCTTGCTCGCGGGCATCCTATGGTACTACCATGACCACGGAGTAAGTATGCCCCAACCTGGGATGAATCGGAGCAGCTCTTATTTTTATCCCCTTGCCCTTCCTTAGTTGGAAACCCATTGAGGGTAAACTGACAAAAATAAGAGGTTGGAGATTTTTGCTCACGGGCATCTTATGGGACTACCATGACCTTACGGTAAGTATCGCCCATCCCCTGGCAACTCGGAGCTACTCTTATTTTTACTACTTTGCCCATGTTTTGTTGGAAACTAATTGAGGGCAAAGTGGTAAAAAAAAGAGGTTGGATTTTCTTGCTCTCGGGCATCCTATGGTACTACCAAGACGTTAGGGTAAGTATGCCCCAACCCGGGATGAATCGGAGCAACTCTTCATTTTACCACTTTGCGCATGTTTTGTAGGAAAGCAATTGAGGGCAAAGTTGCAAAAATAAGAGGTTGGATTTTCTTGCTTGCGGGAATCCTATGGTACTACTAAGACGTTAGGGTAGGTATACCCCAACCTGGGATGAATCAGAGCCGCTCTTATTTTTACCACTTTGCCCATGCTTTGTAGGGAACCAGTTGAGGGCAAAGTGGCAAAAATAAGATGTTGGAGATTTTTTCCTCGCGGGCATCCTATGGTACTCCCATGACCTTGTGGTAAGTATGCCCAAACCCGGGGCGAATCGGAGCAACTCTTATTTTAACCAGTTTGCCCATGCTTTCCATGAAACCAATTGAGGGCAAAGTGGCAAAAATAAGAGGTTGGAGTTTTTTGCACGGGGGCATCCTATGGTACTACCATGACCTTAGGGTAAGTATTCCCCAAACCGGGGCGAGTCGGAGCAACATTTATTTATACCACTTTGCCCATGCATTGTAGGAAACAAATTGGGGGCAAAGTGGCAAAAATAAGATGTTGGAGAATCTTGCTCGCAGGCGTCCTATTCTACTTCCATTACTTTACGGCAAGTATGCCCCAATTTGGGGCAAATTGGAGCAACTCTTATTTTTACCACTTTGCGCATGCTTTATAGAGAACCAATTGAGGGAAAGTGGTCAAAATAAGAGGTCGAATTTTCTTGGTCGCTGGCATCCTATGGTACTAGCATGACCTTAGAGTAAGTACGCCCCAACCCGGGACGAATCGAAACAGCTCTTATTTTTACCACTTTGCCCTTGCTCAGTTGGAAACCAATTGGGGGCAAACGGGCAAAAATAAGAGGTTGTTGTTTTCTGCTCGCGGGAATCCTATGGTATTACCAAGATGTTAGGGTAAGTATGCCCCAACCCGGGGCGAATCAGAGCAACTCTTATTTTTACCACCTTGCCCATGCTTTGTAGGGAGCCAATTGAGGGCAAAGTGGTAAAAATAAGATGTTGGAGTTTTTTGCTCGCGGGCAGATGCTCCCATGATCTTGTGGTAAGTATGCCCAACCCGGGGCGAGCCGGAGCAACTCTTATTTTTACCACTTTGCCCATGCATTCCATGAAACCAATTGAGGGCAAATTGACAAAAATAAGAGGTCGGAGTTTTTTGCTCACGGGCATCCTATGGGACTAGCATGACTTTACGGTAAGTATGCCCCATTCTTGGGCAAGTCGAAGCTACTCCTATTTTTACCACTTTGCCTATGTTTTGTAGGAAACCAATTAGGGCAAAGTGACAAAAATAAAAGGTTGGATTTTCTTGCTCGCGGGCATCCTATGGTACTACCATGACCATAAAGTAAGTACGCCCCAACCCGGGGCGAATTGGAGCAACTCTTATTTGAACCACTTTGCCCATGCTTTCCAAAAAACCATTTGACGGCAAAGTGGCAAAAATTAGAGGTTGGAGTTTTTTGCACGGGGGCATCTTATGGTACTATCATGACCTTAGGGTAAGTATGCCCCAAACTGAGGCGAGTTGCAGCAAGTCTTCTTTATACCACTTTGCCCATGCATTGTAGGAAACAAATTGAGGGCAAAGTGGTAAAAATAAGAGGTCGGAGTTTTTGGCTCGCAGGCGTCCTATGGTACTACTATGACCTTAGGGTAAGTATGCCTCATCCCGGGGGGAATCAGTGCAACACTTATTTTTACCACTTTGCCTTTTCTTAGATGGAAACCAATTGAAGGCAAAGTGGAAAAATAAGTGGTTGGATTTTCTTGCTCGCGGGCATCCTATTGTACTAACAAGACGTTAGGGTAAGTATGCTCCAACCCGGGATGAATCGGAGCAGCTCTTCTTTTTACCACTTTGCGCATGTTCTGTGGGAAAGCAATTGAGGGCAAAGTGACAAAAATAAGAGGTTGAATTTTCTTGCTCGCGGGCATCCTATGGTACTACCAAGACGTTAGGGTAGGTATACCCCAACCTGAGACGAATAGGAGCAACTCCCATTTTTACCACTTTGCTCATGCATTGTAGGAAACAAATTGAGGGCAAAGTGGCAAAACTAAGAAGTTGGAGTTTTTTGCACGGGGGCATCCTATGGTACTAGCATGACCTTAGAGTAAGTATAACCCAACCCGGGGTGAATCCGAGCGACTCTTATTTTTGCCAGTTTGCCCTCAATTGGTTCCCTACAAAGCATGGGCAAAGTGGTATAAATAAGTGTTGCTGCGACTCGCCCCGATTTGGGGAATACTTATCCTAAGGTCATGGTAGTACCATAGGATGCCCGTGAGCAAAAAACTCTGACCTCTTATTTTTGCCTGTTTGCCTTCAATTGGTTTCCAACTAAGCAAGGACAAAGTGGTAAAAATAAGAGCTGCTCCGATTCATCCCAGGTTGGGGCATACATACCACAAGGTCATGGTAATACCGTAGGATGCCCGCGAGCAAAAAACTCCAACTTCTTAGTTTTGCCACTTTGCCCTCAATTGGTTCCCTACAAAGCATGGGCAAAGTGGTATAAATAAGTGTTGCTGCGACTCGCCCCGATTTGGGGAATACTTATCCTAAGGTCATGGTAGTACCATAGGATGCCCGTGAGCAAAAAACTCTGACCTCTTATTTTTGCCTGTTTGCCTTCAATTGGTTTCCAACTAAGCAAGGACAAAGTGGTAAAAATAAGAGCTGCTCCGATTCATCCCAGGTTGGGGCATACATACCACAAGGTCATGGTAATACCGTAGGATGCCCGCGAGCAAAAAACTCCAACTTCTTAGTTTTGCCACTTTGCCCTCAATTGGTTCCCTACAAAGCATGGGCAAAGTGGTATAAATAAGTGTTGCTGCGACTCGCCCCGATTTGGGGAATACTTATCCTAAGGTCATGGTAGTACCATAGGATGCCCGTGAGCAAAAAACTCTGACCTCTTATTTTTGCCTGTTTGCCTTCAATTGGTTTCCAACTAAGCAAGGACAAAGTGGTAAAAATAAGAGCTGCTCCGATTCATCCCAGGTTGGGGCATACATACCACAAGGTCATGGTAATACCGTAGGATGCCCGCGAGCAAAAAACTCCAACTTCTTAGTTTTGCCACTTTGCCCTCAATTGGTTCCCTACAAAGCATGGGCAAAGTGGTATAAATAAGTGTTGCTGCGACTCGCCCCGATTTGGGGAATACTTATCCTAAGGTCATGGTAGTACCATAGGATGCCCGTGAGCAAAAAACTCTGACCTCTTATTTTTGCCTGTTTGCCTTCAATTGGTTTCCAACTAAGCAAGGACAAAGTGGTAAAAATAAGAGCTGCTCCGATTCATCCCAGGTTGGGGCATACATACCACAAGGTCATGGTAATACCGTAGGATGCCCGCGAGCAAAAAACTCCAACTTCTTAGTTTTGCCACTTTGCCCTCAATTGGTTCCCTACAAAGCATGGGCAAAGTGGTATAAATAAGTGTTGCTGCGACTCGCCCCGATTTGGGGAATACTTATCCTAAGGTCATGGTAGTACCATAGGATGCCCGTGAGCAAAAAACTCTGACCTCTTATTTTTGCCTGTTTGCCTTCAATTGGTTTCCAACTAAGCAAGGACAAAGTGGTAAAAATAAGAGCTGCTCCGATTCATCCCAGGTTGGGGCATACATACCACAAGGTCATGGTAATACCGTAGGATGCCCGCGAGCAAAAAACTCCAACTTCTTAGTTTTGCCACTTTGCCCTCAATTGGTTCCCTACAAAGCATGGGCAAAGTGGTATAAATAAGTGTTGCTGCGACTCGCCCCGATTTGGGGAATACTTATCCTAAGGTCATGGTAGTACCATAGGATGCCCGTGAGCAAAAAACTCTGACCTCTTATTTTTGCCTGTTTGCCTTCAATTGGTTTCCAACTAAGCAAGGACAAAGTGGTAAAAATAAGAGCTGCTCCGATTCATCCCAGGTTGGGGCATACATACCACAAGGTCATGGTAATACCGTAGGATGCCCGCGAGCAAAAAACTCCAACTTCTTAGTTTTGCCACTTTGCCCTCAATTGGTTCCCTACAAAGCATGGGCAAAGTGGTATAAATAAGTGTTGCTGCGACTCGCCCCGATTTGGGGAATACTTATCCTAAGGTCATGGTAGTACCATAGGATGCCCGTGAGCAAAAAACTCTGACCTCTTATTTTTGCCTGTTTGCCTTCAATTGGTTTCCAACTAAGCAAGGACAAAGTGGTAAAAATAAGAGCTGCTCCGATTCATCCCAGGTTGGGGCATACATACCACAAGGTCATGGTAATACCGTAGGATGCCCGCGAGCAAAAAACTCCAACTTCTTAGTTTTGCCACTTTGCCCTCAATTGGTTCCCTACAAAGCATGGGCAAAGTGGTATAAATAAGTGTTGCTGCGACTCGCCCCGATTTGGGGAATACTTATCCTAAGGTCATGGTAGTACCATAGGATGCCCGTGAGCAAAAAACTCTGACCTCTTATTTTTGCCTGTTTGCCTTCAATTGGTTTCCAACTAAGCAAGGACAAAGTGGTAAAAATAAGAGCTGCTCCGATTCATCCCAGGTTGGGGCATACATACCACAAGGTCATGGTAATACCGTAGGATGCCCGCGAGCAAAAAACTCCAACTTCTTAGTTTTGCCACTTTGCCCTCAATTGGTTCCCTACAAAGCATGGGCAAAGTGGTATAAATAAGTGTTGCTGCGACTCGCCCCGATTTGGGGAATACTTATCCTAAGGTCATGGTAGTACCATAGGATGCCCGTGAGCAAAAAACTCTGACCTCTTATTTTTGCCTGTTTGCCTTCAATTGGTTTCCAACTAAGCAAGGACAAAGTGGTAAAAATAAGAGCTGCTCCGATTCATCCCAGGTTGGGGCATACATACCACAAGGTCATGGTAATACCGTAGGATGCCCGCGAGCAAAAAACTCCAACTTCTTAGTTTTGCCACTTTGCCCTCAATTGGTTCCCTACAAAGCATGGGCAAAGTGGTATAAATAAGTGTTGCTGCGACTCGCCCCGATTTGGGGAATACTTATCCTAAGGTCATGGTAGTACCATAGGATGCCCGTGAGCAAAAAACTCTGACCTCTTATTTTTGCCTGTTTGCCTTCAATTGGTTTCCAACTAAGCAAGGACAAAGTGGTAAAAATAAGAGCTGCTCCGATTCATCCCAGGTTGGGGCATACATACCACAAGGTCATGGTAATACCGTAGGATGCCCGCGAGCAAAAAACTCCAACTTCTTAGTTTTGCCACTTTGCCCTCAATTGGTTCCCTACAAAGCATGGGCAAAGTGGTATAAATAAGTGTTGCTGCGACTCGCCCCGATTTGGGGAATACTTATCCTAAGGTCATGGTAGTACCATAGGATGCCCGTGAGCAAAAAACTCTGACCTCTTATTTTTGCCTGTTTGCCTTCAATTGGTTTCCAACTAAGCAAGGACAAAGTGGTAAAAATAAGAGCTGCTCCGATTCATCCCAGGTTGGGGCATACATACCACAAGGTCATGGTAATACCGTAGGATGCCCGCGAGCAAAAAACTCCAACTTCTTAGTTTTGCCACTTTGCCCTCAATTGGTTCCCTACAAAGCATGGGCAAAGTGGTATAAATAAGTGTTGCTGCGACTCGCCCCGATTTGGGGAATACTTATCCTAAGGTCATGGTAGTACCATAGGATGCCCGTGAGCAAAAAACTCTGACCTCTTATTTTTGCCTGTTTGCCTTCAATTGGTTTCCAACTAAGCAAGGACAAAGTGGTAAAAATAAGAGCTGCTCCGATTCATCCCAGGTTGGGGCATACATACCACAAGGTCATGGTAATACCGTAGGATGCCCGCGAGCAAAAAACTCCAACTTCTTAGTTTTGCCACTTTGCCCTCAATTGGTTCCCTACAAAGCATGGGCAAAGTGGTATAAATAAGTGTTGCTGCGACTCGCCCCGATTTGGGGAATACTTATCCTAAGGTCATGGTAGTACCATAGGATGCCCGTGAGCAAAAAACTCTGACCTCTTATTTTTGCCTGTTTGCCTTCAATTGGTTTCCAACTAAGCAAGGACAAAGTGGTAAAAATAAGAGCTGCTCCGATTCATCCCAGGTTGGGGCATACATACCACAAGGTCATGGTAATACCGTAGGATGCCCGCGAGCAAAAAACTCCAACTTCTTAGTTTTGCCACTTTGCCCTCAATTGGTTCCCTACAAAGCATGGGCAAAGTGGTAAAACTAAGAGGTTGGATTTTCTTGCAAGCGAGCATCCTGTGGAACTTCCATGACCATATGTAAGTATGCCAAAACCCGGGGCGAGTCGGAGCAACTCGTATTTTTATCACTTTGCCCATGCTTTCTATGAAACCAATTGAGGGCAAACTGGCAAAAATAAGAGGTCAGAGTTTTTTGCTCACGGGCATCCTATGGTACTACTACGACCATAGGGTAAGTACTCCACAACTTGGGGTGAATCAGAGCAACAGTTATTTTTACCACTTTGCCCTTGCTTTGTAGGAAACCAGTTGAGGGCAAAGTTGGAAAAATAAGAGGTTGGATTTTCTTGCTTGCAGGCATCCTATGGACCTACCAAGACGTTAGGGCAAGTATGCCCTAGCCCGGGGCGACTCGAAGCAACTCTTATATTTACCACTTTGCGCTTGTTTTGTAGGAAACCTGTTGTGGGCAAAGTGGTAAAAATAAGAGGTTGGATTTTCTTGCTCACGGGCATGTTAAGGTACAACCAAAACGTTAGGGTAGGTATAACCCGACTAGGGGCGAATCGGAGTAGCTCTCATTTATACCACTTTTCCCATGCATTGTAGGAAACCAATTGAGGGCAAAGTGGCAAAATAAGAGGCAGGAGTTTTTTCCTCGCGGGCGTCCTTTGGTACTTCCATTACCATAGGGTAAGTATGCCCCAGTTTGGGGCAAATCGGAGCAACTCTTATTTTTACCACTTTGCGCATGCTTTGTAGAGAACCAATTGAGGGAATGTGGTCAAAATAAGAGGTTGAATTTTCTTGCTCGCGGGCTTCCTATGGTACTACCATGACCTTAGAGTAAGTATGCTCCAACACGGGACGAATCAGAGCAGCACTTATTTTTACCAGTTCGCCCTTGCTTAGTTGGAAACCAATTGAAGGCAAATAGGAAAAACTAAGAGACTGTAGTTTTCTACCGCGGGAATCCTATTGTACTACCATGACCTTAGGGTAAGTATGCGTCAACCTGGGACGAATTAGAGCAACTCTTATTTTTACCACTTTGCCCTTCCTTAGTCGGAAACCAATTGGGTGAATGTGGCAAAAATAAGAGGTTCGAGTTTTTTGCTCGCGGGCATCCTATAGTACTACCAAGACATTAGGGTAAGTATTCCCTAACTCGGGGCGAATCGGAGCAACTTTTATTTTTACCCCTTTGCCCATGTTTTGTAGGAAACCAATTGGGGGCAAAGTGGTAAAACTAAGAGGTTGGATTTTCTTGCACGGGAGCATCCTGTGGAACTTCCATGACCTTATGGTAGCTATGCCAAAACCCGGGGCGAATAGGAGCAACTCGTATTTTTACCACTTTGTCCATGCTTTCTATGAAACCAATTGAGGGCAAACTGGCAAAAATAAGAGGTTGGAGTTTTTTGCTCGCGGGCATTCTATGGTACTACTATGACCTTAGGGTAAGTTCTCCCCAACCTCGGGCGAATCGGAGCAACAATTATTTTT
This sequence comes from Juglans hindsii, assembly GCA_003123825.1. Classification (NCBI taxonomy): domain Eukaryota; kingdom Viridiplantae; phylum Streptophyta; class Magnoliopsida; order Fagales; family Juglandaceae; genus Juglans; species Juglans hindsii. The sequence continues at coordinate 455,644 of QEOW01004178.1, forward strand.
ACCAAACCAATTGAGGGCAAAGTGGCAAAAATAAGAGGTTGGATTTTCTTACTCGCGGGCATCCTATAGTACTACCAAGACATTAGGGTAGGTATAACCCGACCTGGGGCGACTCGGAGTAGCTCTCATTTATACCACTTTTCCCATGCATTGTAGGAAACCAATTGAAGGCAAAGTGGCAAAAATAAGAGGTAGGATTTTTTTGCTCGCGGGCGTCCTATGGTACTTCCATTACCATAGGGTAAGTATGCCNATTGCATTGTAGGAAACCAATTGAAGGCAAAGTGGCAAAAATAAGAGGTAGGATTTTTTTGCTCGCGGGCGTCCTATGGTACTTCCATTACCATAGGGTAAGTATGCCCCAATTTGGGGCAAATCGAAGCAACTCTTATTTTTACCACTTTGCGCATGCTTTGTAGAGAACCAATTGAAGGAAAGTGGACAAACTAAGAGGTTGGATTTTCTTCCTCGCGGGATCCTATGGTACTACCATGACCTTAGAGCAAGTATGCCCCAACCCGGGACGAATCGGAGCAGCTCTTATTTTTACGACTTTGCCCTCGCTTAGTTGGAAACCAATTGAAGGCAAACAGGCAAAAATAAGAGGTTGTAGTTTTCTGCTCGCGGGCATCCTATGCTACTACTATGACCTTTGGGTAAGTTCTCCCCAACCTGGGGCGAATCGGAGCAACAGTTTTTTTTTACTACTTTGCCCTTGCTTTGTAGGAAACCAATTGAGGGCAAAGTTAGAAAAATAAGTGGTTGGATTTTCTTGCTCGCGGGCATCCTTTGGTACTACCAAGATGTTAGGGAAAGTATGCCCTAGCCCGGGGCGAATCGAAGCTACTCTTACATTTACCACTTTGCGCTTGTTTTGTAGGAAACGAATAGAGGGCAAAGTGGCAAAAATAAGAGGTTGGATATTCTTGCTCTCGGGCATCCTATGGTACTACCAAGACGTTAGTGTAGGTATAACCCGACCTAGGGCGAATCGGAGCAGCTCTCATTTATACCACTTTTCTCATGCATTGTAGGAAACCAATTGAGGGCTAAGTGGCAAAAACAAGTGGTAGGAGTTTTTTGCTCGCGGGCGTCCTATGCTACTTCCATTACCATAGGGTAAGTATGCCCGAATTTGGGGCAAATCGGAGCAACTCTTATTTTTATCACTTTGCCCTTGCTTTGTAGGGAAGCAATTGAGGGAAAGTGGTCAAAATAAGAGGTTGGATTTTCTTGCTCGCGGGCATCCTATAGTACTACCAAGACATTAGGGTAGGTATAACCCGACCTGGGGCGAATCGGAGTAGCTCTCATTTATACCACTTTTCCCATGCATTATAGGAAACCAATTGAGGTCAAACAGGCAAAAATAAGAGGTTGTTGTTTTCTGCTCGCGGGAATCCTACGGTATTACCAAGACGTTTGGGTAGGTATACCCAAACCTGGGGCGAATCAGAGCAACTCTCATTTATACCACTTTGCCCATACATTATAGGAAACCAATAGAGGGCAAAGTGGCAAAAATAAGAGGTTGGAGTTTTTTGTTCGCGGGCATCCTATGGTACTACCAAGACGATAAGGTTGGTATACCCCAACCTGGGGCGAATCGGTGTAACTCTCATTTATACCACTTTGCCGATGCATTATCGGAAACCAATTGAGATCAAACAGGCAAAAATAAGAGGTTGTTGTTTTCTGCTCGCTGGAATCCTATGGTATTACCATGACGTTTGGGTAGGTATACCCCAACCTGGGGCGAATCGGAGCGACTCTCATTTCTACCACTTTGCCCATGGGTTATAGGAAACCAATTGAGGACAAAGTGGCAAAAATAAGAGTTTGGAGTTTTTTGCTCGCAGGCATCCTATGGTGCTACCATGACCTTATGGCAAGTATGCCCCAACCCGGGGCGAATCGGAGTAGCTCTCATTTATAACACTTTTTCCATGCATTGTAGGAAACCAATTAAGGGCAAAGTGGCAAAAATAAGAGGTTTTAGTTTTTTGCTCGTGGGCATCCTATGGTACAACCATGAACATAGGGTATGTACGCCCCAAACCGGAGCGAGTCACAACAACTCTTACTTATTCCACTTTGCACATGCATTGTAGGAAACAAATTGAGAGGGCAAAGTGGCAAAAATAAGAGGCTCGAGTTTCTTGCTCGCGAGCGTCCTATGATACAACCAAGACGTTAGGGTAGGTGTACCCCAACCTGGGGCGAATCAGAGTAACTCTCATTTATACCACTTTGCCCATGCGTTATAGGAAACCAATTGGGGCCAAAGATGCAAAAATAGGAGGTTGGAGCTTTTTGGTCGCGGGCATCCTTTGGTACTACCATGACCTTATGGTAAGTATGCCCCAACCCGGGTCGAATCGGTGCAGCTCTCACTTATACCACTTTTCCCATGCATTGTAGGAAACCAATTAAGGACAAAGTGGCAAAAATAAGAGATAGGAGTTTTTTGCTCACGGGCATCCTATGGTACTTTCATGACCTTAGGGTAAGTATGCCCCAATTTGGGGCAAATCAGAGCAACTCTTATTTTTACCACTTTGCCCGTGCTTTGTAGAGAAGCAATTGAGGAAAAGAGGTCAAAATACGAGGTAGGATTTTCTTGCTCGCGGGCATCCTATGGGACTACCATGACCATAGAGTAAATATGCCCCAAACCGGGACGGATCGGAGCAGTACTAATTTTTACCACTTTGCCCTAGCTTCGTTGGAAACCAATTGAAGGCAAATAGGCAAAAATAAGAGGTTGTTTTTTTCCGCTCGCGGGAATCCTATAGTACTACCAAGACGTTTGGGTTGGTATACCCCAACCTGGGGCGATTTGGAGCAACTCTTATTTATACAACTTTGCCCATGCGTTATAGGAAACCAATTGAGGGCATAGTGGCAAAAATAAGAGGTTGGAGTTTTTTGTTCGCGGGCATCCTATGGTACTACCAAGACGTTAAGGTAGGTATACCCCAACCTGGGGCGAATCGGAGTAACTCTCATTTATACCACTTTGCCCATGCATTATAGGAAACCAATAGAGGGCAAAGTGGCAAAAATAATAGGTTGGAGTTTTTTGCTCGCGGGCATCGTATGGTGCTACCAAGACGTTAAGGTAGGTATACCCCAACCTGGGGCGAATCGGAGTAACTCTCCTTTATACCACTTTGCCCATGCGTTATAGGAAACCAATTGAGGGCAAAGTGGCAAATATAAGAGTTTGGTGTTTTTTGGTCGCAGGCATCCTATGGTGCTACCATGACCTTATGGCAAGTATGCCCCAACCCGGGGCGAATCGGAGTAGCTCTCATTTATAACACTTTTCCCATGCATTGTAGGAAACCAATTATGGGCAAAGTGGCAAAAATAAGAGGTTTTAGTTTTTTGCTCGTGGGCATCCTATGGTACTACCATGAACTTAGGGTATGAACGCCCCAAACCGGAGCCAATCACAACAACTCTTATTTATTCCACTTTCACATGCATTGTAGGAAACAAATTGAGGGAAAAGTGGCAAAAATAAGAGGTTCGAGTTTCTTGCTCGCGAGCGTCCTATGGTACTACCAGGACGTTAGGGTAGGTATACCCCAACCTGGGGCGAATCGGAGTAACTCTCATTTATACCACATTGCCCATACATTATAGGAAACCAATTGAGGGCAAAGATGCAAAAATAAAATGTTGGAGTTTTTTGCTCGCGGGCATCCTATGGTACTACCATGACCTTATGGTAAGTATGCCCTAACCCGAGTCGAATCGGTGCAGCTCTCACTTATACCACTTTTCCCATGCATTGTAGGAAACCAATTAAGGGCAAAGTGGCAAAAATAAGAGATAGGAGTTTTTTGCTCACGGGCATCCTATGGTACTTTCATGACCTTAGGGTAAGTATGCCCCAATTTGGGGCAAATCAGAGCAACTCTTATTTTTACCACTTTGCCCATGCTTTGTAGAGAAGCAATTGAGGAAAAGAGGTCCAAATACGAGGTAGGATTTTCTCGCTCGCAGGCATCCTATGGTACTACCATGGCCATAGAGTAAGTATGCCCCAAACCGGGACGAATCGGAGCAGCTCTAATTTTTTCCACTTTGCCCTTGCTTCGTTGGAAACCAATTGAGGGAAATTAGGCAAATATAAGAGGTTTTTGTTTTCTGTTCGCGGGAATCCTATGGTACTACCAAGACGTTTGGGTTGGTATACCCCAACCTGGGGCGATTTGGAGCAACTCTCATTTATACAACTTTGCCCATGCATTATAGGAAACCAATTGAGGGCAAAGATGCAAAAATAAGAGGTTGGAGCTTTTTGGTCGCGGGCATCCTATGGTCCTACCATGACCGTATGGTATGTTTGCCCCAACCCGGGTCGAATCGGTGCAGCTCTCACTTATACCACATTTCCCATGCATTGTAGGAAACCAATTAAGTGCAAAGTGGCAAAAATAAGAGGTAGGAGTTTTTTGCTTGCGGGCATCCTATGGTACTTTCATGACCTTAGGGTAAGTATGCCCCAATTTGGGGCAAATTAGAGCAACTCTTATTTTTACCACTTTGTCCATGCTTTGTAGAGAAGCAATTGAGGAAAAGAGGTCAAAATACGCGATAGGATTTTCTCGCTCGCGGGCATCCTATGGTACTACCACGGCCATAGAGTAAGTATGCCTCAACCCGGGGCGAATCGGAGTAGCTCTCATTTATAACACTTTTCCCATGCATTGTAGGAAACCAATTAAGTGCAAAGTGGCAAAAATAAGAGGTAGGAGTTTTTTGCTTGCGGGCATCCTATGGTACTTTCATGACCTTAGGGTAAGTATGCCCCAATTTGGGGCAAATTAGAGCAACTCTTATTTTTACCACTTTGTCCATGCATTGTAGAGAAGCAATTGAGGAAAAGAGGTCAAAATACGCGATAGGATTTTCTCGCTCGCGGGCATCCTATGGTACTACCACGGCCATAGAGTAAGTATGCCTCAACCCGGGGCGAATCGGAGTAGCTCTCATTTATAACACTTTTCCCATGCATTGTAGGAAACCAATTAAGGGCAAAGTGGCAAAAATAAGAGGTTTTAGTTTTTTGCTGGTGGGCATCCTATGGTACTACCATGAACTTAGGGTATGTATGCCCCAAACCAGGGCAAGTCGCAACAACTCTTATTTATTCCACTTTGCACATGCATTGCAGGAAGCAAATTGAGGGCAAAGTGGCAAAAATAAGAGTTTCGAATTTTTTGCTCGCGGGCATCCTATGGTACTACCACAACGTTAGGATACGTATACCCCAACCTGGGGCGAATCGGAGTAAGTCTCATTTATACCACTTTGCCCATGCATTATAGGAAACCAATTGAGGGCAAAGTGGCAAAAATAAGAGGTAGGAGTTTTTTGCTCGCGGGCATTCTATGGTACTACCAAGACGCTAGGGTTGGAATACCCCATCCTGGGGCGAATCGGAGCAACTCTCATTTTAACCACTTTGCCCATGCATTATAGGAAACCAATTGAGGGCAAAGTGGCAAAAATATGAGGTTGGAGTGTTTTGCTCAAGGGCATCCTATGGTACTTCCATGACCTTATGGTAAGTATACCCAAACCCGGGGCGAATTGTAGCAACTCTTATTTTTACCACTTTGCCTATGTTTTGGTGGAAACCACTTGGGGCCAAAGTAGGAAAAATAAGAGGTTGGATTTTCTTGCTCGCGGGCTTCCTATGGTACTACCATGACCATAGTGTAAGTATGCCCCAACCCGGGACGAATCGAAGCAACTCCTATTTTCACCACTTTGCCCTTGCTTAGTTGGAAAGCAATTGAGGACAAACAGGCAAAAATAAGAGGTTGTTGTTTTCTGCTCGCGGGAATCCTATGGTGCTACCACGACCTTAGGGTAAGTATGCCCCAACCCGAGGCGAATCGGTGCAACTCTCATTTATACCACTTTTCCCATGCATTGTAGGAAGTCAATTGAGGGCAAAGTGGCAAAAATTAGAGGTAGGAGTTTTTTGCTCGCGGGCGTCCTATGGTACTTCCATGACCTTAGGGTAAGTATGCCCCAATTTGGGTCAAATCAGAGCAACTCTTATTTTTACCAGTTTGCCCTTGCTTAGTTGGAAATCAATTGAGGGCAAACAGGCAAAAATAAGAGGTTCGAGTTTCTTGCTCGGGGGAGTCCTTTGGTATTACCCTGACGTTATGGTACGTTTGCCCCAACCCGGGCCGAATCAGAGCAACTCTTATTTTTACTACTTTGCCTACGCCTTGTAGGAAACCAATTTGGGGCAAAGTGGCGAAAATAAGCGGTTGGATCTTCTAGCTCGCAGGCATCCTATGGTACTACCAAGACATTAGGGTAGGAATACCCCCACCTGGGGTGAATCGTAGCAACTCTTATTTTTACCACTTTGCCCATGCTTTGTCGGGAACCAAATGATGGCAAAGTGGTCAAAATAAGCGGTTGGATTTTCTTGCTCGCGGGCATCCTATGGTACTAGCTTGACCTTAGGGTTAGTGTGCCTCAATTTGGGGTAAATCGCAGTAAATCTTATTTTTACCACTTTGCCTATGCTTCGTAGGAAACCACTCGGGAGAAAGGGGGAAAAATAAGATGTTGGATTTTCTTGCACGCGGGAATCCTATGGTACTACCAAGACGTTAGGGTAAGTATGCCCCAAGTTGGGGCGAATCGGAGCAACTATTATTTTTACCACTTTCCTCATGCTTTGTAGGGAACCAATTGAGAGTAAAATGGCAAAAATAAGAGGTTAGTGTTTTTTGCTCGCGGGCATCCTATGGTACTACCATGACCTTGTGGTAAGTATACCCAAACCCGGGGCGAATCGGAGCAACTCTTATTTTAACCAGTTTGCCCATGCTTTCCATGAAACAAATTGAGGGCAAAGTGGCAAAAATAAGAGGTTGGAGTCTTTTGCACGGGGGAATGCTATGGTACTACCATGACCTTAGGGTAAGTATTCCCCAAACCGGGGCGAGTCGCAGCAACACTTATTTATACCACTTTGCCCATGCATTGTAGGAAACAAATTGAGGGCAACGTGGCAAAAATAAGATGTTGGAGTTTCTTGCTCGCAGGCATCCTATTCTACTTCCATTACCTTACGGTAAGTATGCCCTAATTTGGGGCAAATTGGAGCAACTCTTATTTTTACCACTTTGCGCATGCTTTGTAAAGAACCAATTGAGGGAAAGCGGTCAAAATATGAGGTTGGATTTTCTTGGTCGCTGGCATCCTATGGTACTAGCATGACCTTAGAGTATGTACGCCCCAACCCGGGACGAATCGAAACAGCTCTTATTTTTACCACTTTGCCGTTGCTTAGTTGGAAACCAATTGAAGGCAAACAGGCAAAAATTAGAGGTTGTAGTTTTCTGCTCGCAGGAATCCTATGGTACTACCATGACCTTAGGGTAAGTACGCTCCAACCTGGGGTGAATCTGAGCAACTCTTATTTTTACCACCTTGCCCTTGCTTTTGAGGGAGCCAATTGAGGGCAAAGTGGCAAAAATAAGATGTTGGAGTTTTTTGCTCGCGGGCATCCTATGGTACTACAAGACGTTAGGGTAAGTATTTCCCAACTCGGGGCAAATCGGTGCAACTCTTATTTTTTTCACTTTGCCCTTACTTAGTTGGAAACCAATTGAGGGCAAACAGTCAAAAAAAAGTGGTTGTAGTCTTCTGCTCGCGGGAATCCTTTGGAACTTCCTTGACCATAGAGAAAGTATGCCCCAACCCGGGACGAATCGGACCAGCTCTTACTTTTACCACTTCGCCCTTGCTTAGTTGGAAACCAATTGAGTGCAAACAGGCAAACATTAGATGTTGTAGTTTTCTGCTAGCGGGAATCCTATGGTACTACCATGACCATAGAGTAAGTATGCCCCAACCCGGGACGAATCGGAGCAGCTCTTATTTTTACCACTTTGCCCTTGCTTAGTTGGAAACCAATTGAGGGCAAACAGGCGAAAAAAAGAGGTTGTTGTTTTTTGCTCGCGGGAATCCTATGGTACTACCAAGACCTTAGGGTAAGTATTCCCCAACCCGGGACGAATCGGAGCAGCTCTTATTTTTACCACTTTGTCCTTCTTAGTTGGAAACCGATTGAAGGCAAATAGGCAAAACTAAGAGGATGTAGTTTTCTGCTCGCGGGAAACCTATGGTACTACCATGACCTTAGGGTAAGTATGCGCCAACCTGAGACGAATCGGAGCAACTCTTATTTTTACCACTTTGCGCTTCCTTAGTTGAAACCAAATGGGTGAAAGTGGCAAAAATAAGAGGTTGGATTTTTTTGCTCGCGGGAATCCTATGGTACTACCAAGTATTCCCCAACTCGGGGCGAATCGGAGCAACTCTTATTTTTTCCACTTTGCGCATGCTTTGTAGGAAACCAATTGGTGGCAAAGTGGTAAAAATAAGAGTTTGGATTTTCTTGCTCGCGAGTATCTTGTGGAACTTCCATGACCTTAGAGTAAGTATGCCCCAACCCGGGACGAATCGGAGTAGCTCTTATTTTTACCACTCTGCCCTTGCTTAGTTGGAAACCAGTTGAAGGCAAACAGGCAAAAATAAGAGGTTGTAGTTTTTTGCTCGAGGGAATCCTATGGTACTACCATGACCTTAGAGAAAGTATGCCCCAACCCGGGACGAATCCGAGCAGCTCTTACTTTTAGCACTTTGTCCTTGCTTAGTTGGAAACCAATTGAAGGCAAATGGGCAAAACTAAGAGGATGTAGTTTTCTGCTCGCGGGAATCCTATGGTACGACCATGAACTTAGGGTAAGTATGCGCCAACCTGAGACGAATCGAAGCAACTCTTATTTTTACCACTTTGCCCTTCCTTAGTTGAAACCAATTGGGTGGAAGTGGCAAAAATAAGAGGTTGGATTTTTTTCCTCGCGGGCATCCTATGGTACTACCAAGACGTTAGGGTAAGTATTCCCCAACTCGGGGCGAATCGGAGCAACTCTTATTTTTTCCACTTTGCGCATACTTTGTAGGAAACCAAATGGGGGGCAAACTGGTAAAAATAAGAGTTTGGATTTTCTTGCTCGCGAGTATCCTGTGGAACTTCCATGACCTTAGAGTAAGTATGCCCCAACCCGGGACGAATCGGAGCAGCTCTTATTTTTACCACTCTGCCCTTGCTTAGTTGGAATCCAATTGAAGGCAAACAGGCAAAAATAAGAGGTTGTAGTTGTTTGCTCGAGGGAATCCTATGGTACTACCATGACCTTAGAGAAAGTATGCCACAACCCGGGACGAATCGGAGCAGCTCTTACTTTTACCACTTCGCCCTCGCTTAGTTGGAAACCAATTCAGGGCAAACAAGCAAAAATAAGAGGTTGTAGTTTTCTGCTTGCAGGAATCCTATGGTACTACCATGACCTTAGAGTAAGTACGCCCCAACTCGGGACGAATCGAAGCAGCTCTTATTTTTACCGCTTTGCCCTTGCTTAGTTCGAAACCAAATGAGGGCAAACAGGCAAAAATAAGAGGTTGTAGTTTTCTGCTCGCGGGAATCCTATGGTACTACCATAACCTTAGAGTAAGTACGCCCCAACCCGGGATGAATCGGAGCAGCTCTTATTTTTACCACTTTGTCCTTGCTTAGTTGGAAACCAATTGAAGGCAAATAGGCAAAACTAAGAGGATGTAGTTTTCTGCTCGCGGGAATCCTATGGTACGACCATGACCTTAGGGTAAGTATGCGCCAACCTGAGACGAATCGGAGCAACTCTTATTTTTACCACTTTGTCCTTCTTAGTTAGAAACCAATTGGGTGAAAGTGGCAAAAATAAGAGGTTGGATTTTTTTGCTCGCGGGCATCCTATTGTACTACCAAGTTGTTAGGGTATGTATTCCCCAACTCGGGACGAATCCGAGTAACTCTTATTTTTGCCACTTTGCCCATGTTTTGTTGGAAACCAATTGGGGGCAAAGTGGTAAAACTAAGAGGTTGGATTTTCTTGCACGCGAGCATCCTGTGGAACTTCCATGACCATATGTAAGTATGCCAAAACCCGGGGCGTGTCGGAGCAACTCGTATTTTTATCACTTTGCCCATGCTTTCTATGAAACCCATTGAGGGCAAACTGTCCAAAATAAGAGGTTGGAGTTTTTTGCTCGCGGGCATCCTATGGTACTACTACGACCATAGGGTAAGTTCTCCACAACCTGGGGTGAATCAGAGCAATAGTTATTTTTACCACTTTGCCCTTGCTTTGTAGGAAACCAGTTGAGGGCAAAGTTGGAAAATTAAGAGGTTGGATTTTCTTGCTTGTGGGCATCCTATGGACCTACCAAGACGTTAGGGCAAGTATGCCCTAGCCCGGGGCCACTCGAAGCAACTCTTATATTTACCACTTTGCGCTTGTTTTGTAGGAAACCTGTTGAGGGCAAAGTGGCAAAAATAAGAGGTTGGATTTTCTTGCTCGCGGGCATGCTAAGGTACTACCAAAACGTTAGGGTAGGTATAACCCGACTAGGGGCGAATCAGAGTAGCTCTCATTTATACCACTTTTCCCATGCATTGTAGGAAACCAATTGAGGGCAAAGTGGCAAAATAAGAGGCAGGAGTTTTTTCCTCGCGGGCGTCCTTTGGTACTTCCATTACCATAGGGTAAGTATGCCCCAATTTGGGGCAAATCGGAGCAACTCTTATTTTTACCACTTTGCGCATGCTTTGTAGAGAACCAATTGAGGGAATGTGGTCAAAATGAGAGGTTGAATTTTCTTGCTCGCTGGTTTCCTTTGGTACTACCATGACCTTAGAGTAAGTATGCCCCAACACGGGACGAATCAGAGCAGCACTTATTTTTTCCACTCCGCCCTTGCTTAGTTGGAAACCAATTGATGGCAAACAGGAAAAACTAAGTGATTGTAGTTTTCTGCTGCAGGAATCCTATTATACTACAATGACCTTAGGGTAAGTATGCGTCAACCTGGGACGAATCAGAGCAACTCTTATTTTTACCACTTTGCCATTCCTTAGTCGGAAACCAATTGGGTGAATGTGGCAAAAATAAGAGGTTCGAGTTTTTTGCTCGCGGGCATCCTATGGTACTACCAAGACATTAAGGTAAGTATTCCCTAACTCGGGGCGAATCGGAGCAACTTTTATTTTTACCCCTTTGCCCATGTTTTGTAGGAAACCAATTGAAGGCAAAGTGGTAAAACTAAGAGGTTGGATTTTCTTGCACGGGAGCATCCTGTGGAACTTCCTTGACCTTATCGTAGCTATGCCAAAACCCGGGGCGAATAGGAGCAACTCGTATTTTTACCACTTTGTACATGCTCTCTATGAAACCAATTGAGGGCAAACTGGCAAAAATAAGAGGTTGGAGTTTTTTGCTCGCGGGCATTCTATGGTACTACTATGACCTTAGGGTAAGTTCTCCCCAACCTCGGGCGAATCGGAGCAACAATTATTTTCACCAAACCAATTGAGGGCAAAGTGGCAAAAATAAGAGGGTGGAGCTTTTTGGTGGCGGGCATCCTATGGTACTACCATGACCTTATGGTAAGTATGCCCCAACCCGGGTCGAATCGGTGCAGCTCTCACTTAAACCACTATTCACATGCATTGTAGGAAACCAATTAAGGGCAAAGTGGCAAAAATAAGAGGTAGGAGTTTTTTGCTCGCGGGCATCCTATGGTACTTTCATGACCTTATGGTAAGTATGCCCCAATTTGGGGCTCAGAGCAACTCTTATTTTTACCACTTTGCCCATGCTTTATAGAGAAGCAATTGAAGAAAAGAGGTCAAAATACGAGGTAGGATTTTCTTGCTCGCGGGCATCCTTTGGTACTACCATGACCATAGAGTAAGTATGCCCCAAACCGGGACGAATCAGAGCAGCTCTAATTTTAACCACTTTGCCCTTGCTTCGTTCGAATCCAATTGAGGGCAAATAGGCAAAAATAAGAGGTTGTTGTTTTCTACTCGCGGGAATCCTATGGTACTACCAAGACGTTTGGGTTGGTATACCCCAACCTGGGGCGTTTCGGAGCAACTCTCATTTATACAACTTTGCCCATGCATTATAGGAAACCAATTGAGGGCAAATAGGCAAAAATAAGAGGTTGTTGTTTTCTACTCGCGGGAATCCTATGGTACTACCCAGACGTTTGGGTTGGTATACCCAAACCTGGGGCGATGTGGAGCAACTCTCATTTTTACAACTTTGCCCATGCATTATAGGAAACCAATTGAGGTCAAACAGGCAAAAATAAGAGGTTGTTGTCTTCCGCTCGTGGGAATCCTATGGTATTACGAAGACGTTTGGGTACTTATACCCCACCCTGGGGCGAATCGGAGCAACTCTCATTTATTCCACTTTGCCCATGCATTATAGGAAACCAATAGAGGGCAAAGTGGCAAAAATAAGAGGTTAGAGTTTTTTGCTCGCGGGCATCCTATGGTACTACCAAGACGTTAAGGTAGGTATACCCCAACCTGGGGCGAATCGGAGTAACTCTCATTTATACCACTTTGCCAATGCATTATAGGAAACCAATTGAGGGCAAAGTGGCAAAAATAAGAGGTTAGAGTTTTTTGCTCGCGGGCATCCTATGGTACTACCAAGACGTTAAGGTAGGTATACCCCAACCTGGGGCGAATCGGAGTAACTCTCATTTATACCACTTTGCCAATGCATTATAGGAATCCAATTGTGGTCAAATAGGCAAAAATAAGATGTTGTTGTTTTCTGCTCGCGGGAATCCTATGGCATTACCAAGACGTTTGGGTAGATATACCCCAACCTGGGGCGAATCGGAGCAACTCTCATTTATACTACTTTGCCCATGCGTTATAGGAAACCAATTGAGGGCAAAGTGGCAAAAATAAGAGTTTGGACTTTTTTGCTCGCGGGCATCCTATGGTACTACCATGACCTTAAGGTAAGTATGCCCCAACCCGGGGCGAATCGGAGTAGCTCTCATTTAGAATACTTTTCCCATGGATTGTAAGAAACCAATTAAAGTCAAAGTGGCAAAAATAAGAGGTTTTAGTTTTTTGCTCGTGGGCATCCTATGGTACTACCATGAACTTAGGGTATGTACGCCCCAAACCGGAGCGAGTCACAACAACTCTTATTTATTCCACTTTGCATATGCATTGTAGGAAACAAATTGAGCGCAAAGTGGCAAAAACAAGTGGTTCGAGTTTCTTTTTTGTGAGCGTCCTATGGTACAACCAAGACGTTAGGGTAGGTATACCCCAACCTGGGGCGAATCGGAGTAACTCTCATTTATACCACTTTGCCAATGCATTATAGGAATCCAATTGAGGTCAAACAGGCAAAAATAAGAGGTTGTTGTTTTCTGCTCGCGGGAATCTTATGGTATTACCAAGACGTTCGGGTAGATATACCCCAACCTGGGGCGAATCGGAGAGACTCTCATTTATACCACTTTGCCCATGCGTTATAGGAAACCAATTGAGGGCAAAGTGGCAAAAATAAGAGTTTGGACTTTTTTGCTCACGGGCATCCTATGTTACTACCATGACCTTATGGTAAGTATGCCCCAACCCGGGGGGAATCGGAGTAGCTCTCATGTATAATACTTTTCCCATGCATTGTAGGAAACCAATTAATGGAAAAGTGGCAAAAATAAGAGGTTTTAGTTTTTTGCTCATGGGTATCCTATGGTACTACCATGAACTTAGGGGTATGTACGCCCCAAACCGGAGCGAGTCACAACAACTCTTATTTATTCCACTTTGCACATGCATTGTAGGAAACAAATGGAGGGTAAAGTGGCAAAAATAAGAGGTTCGAGTTTCTTGTTCGCGAGCGTCCTATGGAACTACAAAGACGTTAGGGTAGGTATCCCCCAACCTGGGGCGAATCGGAGTAACTCTCATTTATACCACTTTGCCCAGGCATTATAGGAAACCAATTGAGGGCAAAGATGCAAAAATAAGGGGTTGGAGCTTTTTGGTCGCGGGCATCCTATGGTACTACCATGACCATATGGTAAGTATGCCCCAACCCTGGGCGAATCAGAGTAGCTCTCATTTATAATAATTTTTCCATGCATTGTAGGAAACCAATTAAGGGCAAACTGGCAAAAATAAGAGGTTTTAGTTTTTTGCTCGTGGGCATCCTATGGTACTACCATGAACTTAGGGTATGTATGCCCCAAACCGGAGCGAGTCACAACAACTCTTACTTATTCCACTTTGCACATGCATTGTAGGAAACAAATTGAGGGCAAAGTGGCAAAAATAAGAGGTTCGAGTTTCTTGCTCGCGAGCATCCTATGCTACTACCAAGACGTTAAGGTAGGTATACCCCAACCTGGGGCGAATTGGAGCAGCTCTCATTTATACCACTTTGCCCATGCATTATAGGAAACCAATTGAGGTCAAACAGGCAAAAATAAGAGGTTGTTGTTTTTTGCTCGCGGGCATCCTATGGTACTACCAAGACGTTAAGGTAGGTATACCCCAACCTAGGGCGAATCAGAGTAACTCTCATTTATACCACTTTGCCCATGCGTTATAGGAAACCAATTGAGGGCAAAGTGGCAAAAATAAGAGTTGAGAGTTTTTTGCTCGCAGGCATACTATGGTACTACCATGACCTTATGGTAAGTATGCCCCAACCCGGGGCGAATCGGAGTAGCTCTCATTTATAACACTTTTCCCATGCATTGTAGGAAACCAATTAAGGGCAAAGTGGCAAAAATAAGAGGTTTTAGTTTTGCTCGTGGGCATCCTATGGTACTACCATGAACTCAGAGTACGTATGCCCCAAACCGGAGCGAGTCACAACAACTCTTACTTTTTCCACTTTGCACATGCATTGTAGGAAACAAATTGAGGGCAAAGTGGCAAAAATAAGAGGTTCGAGTTTCTTGCTCGCGAGCATCCTATGGTACTACCAAGACGTTAAGGTAGGTATACCCCAACCTAGGGCGAATTGGAGCAACTCTCATTTATACCACTTTGCCCATGCATTAAAGGAAACCAATTGAGGTCAAACAGGCAAAAACAAGAGGTTGTTGTTTTTTGCTCGCGGGCATCCTATGGTAATACCAAGACGTTAAGGTAGGTATACCCTAACCTGGGGCGAATCAGAGTAACTCTCTTTTATAGCACTTTGCCCATGCGTTATAGGAAACCAATTGAGGGCAAAGTGGCAAAAATAAGAGGTTAGAGTTTTTTGCTCGCGGGCATCCTATGGTACTACCAAGACGTTAAGGTAGGTATACCCCAACCTGGGGCGAATCGGAGTAACTCTCCTTTATACCACATTGCCAATGCATTATAAGAATCCAATTGAGGTCAAACAGGCAAAAATAAGAGGTTGTTGTTTTCTGCTCGCGGGAATCCTATGGTATTACCAAGACGTTTGGGTAGATATACCCCAACCTCGGGCGAATCGGAGCAACTCTCATTTATACCACTTTGCCCATGCGTTATAGGAAACCAATTGAGGGCAAAGTGGCAAAAATAAGAGCTGAGAGCTTCTTGCTCGCGGGCATCCTATGGTACTACCATGATCTTATGGAAAGTATGCCCCAACCCGGGGCGAATCGGAGTAGCTCTCATTTATAACACTTTTCCCATGCATTTTAGGAAACCAATTATGGGCAAAGTGGCAAAAATAAGAGGTTTTAGTTTTTTGCTCGTGCGCCTCCTATGGTACTACCATGAATTTGGGGTATGTACGCCCAAAACCGGAGCGAGTCACAACAACTCTTATTTATTCCACTTTGCACATGCATTGTAGGAAACAAATTGAGGTCAAAGTGGCAAAAATAAGAGGTTCGAGTTTCTTGCTCGCGAACGTCCTATGGTACTACCAAGACGTTAGGGTAGGTATACCCCAACCTGGGGTGAATCGGAGTAGCCCTCATTTATACCACTTTGCCCATGCATTATAGGAAACCAATTGAGGGCAAAGATGCAAAAAAAGAGGTTGGAGCTTTTTGGTCGCACATCCTTTGGTACTACCATGACCTTATGGTAAGTATGCCCCCAACCCGGGTCGAATCGGTGCTGCTCTCACTTAGGAGTTTTTTGCTCGCGGGCATCCTATGGTACTTTCATGACCTTAGGGTAAGTATGCCCCAATTTGGGTCAAATCAGAGCAACTCTTGTTTTTACCACTTTTCCCATGCTTTATAGAGATGCAATTGTGGAAAAGAGGTCAAAATACAAGTTAGGATTTTCTTACTCGCGGGCATCCTATGGTACAACCATGACCATAGAGTAAGTATGCCCCAAACCGGGACGAATCGGAGCAGCACTAATTTTTACCTCTTTGCCCTTGCATCGTTGGAATCCAATTGAGGGCAAATAGGCAAAAATAAGAGGTTGTTGTTTGTTTCTCGCGGGAATCCTATGGTACTACCAAGACGTTTGGGTTGGTATACCCCAACCTGGGGCGATTTGGAGCAACTCTCATTTACACAACTTTGCCCATGCATTAGAGGAAACCAATTGAGGGCAAAGTGGCAAAAATAAGAGGTTGGAGGTTTTTGCTCGCGGGCATCCTATGGTAATACCAAGACGTTAAGGTAGGTATACCCCAACTTGGGGCGAATCGGAGTAACTCTCATTTATACCAGTTTGCCCATGCATTATAGGAAACCAATTGAGATCAAACAGGCAAAAATAAGAGGTTGTTGTTTTCTGCTCGCAGGAATCCTATGGTATTACCAAGACGTTTGGGTAGGTATACCCCAACCTGGGCGAATCGGAGCAACTCTCATTTATACCACTTTGCCCATGCATTATAGGAAACCAATAGAGGGCAAAGTGGCAAAAATATGAGGTTGTTGTTTTTTGCTCGCTGGAATCCTATGGTATTACCAAGACGTTTGGGTAGGTATATACCAACCTGGGGCGAATCGGAGCAACTCTCATTTATACCACTTTGCCCATGCATTATAGGAAACCAATTGAGGGCAAAGTGGCAAAAATATGAGGTTGGAGTTTTTTCCTCGCGGGCATCCTATGGTACTACCATAACCTAATGGTAAGTATGCCCCAACCCGGGCCGAATCGGAGTAGCTTTCATTTATAACACTTTTCCCATGCATTGTAGGAAACCAATTAAGGGTAAAGTGGCGAAAATAAGAGGTTTTAGTTTTTTGCTCGTGGGTATCCTATGGTACTACCAAGAACTTAGGGTATGTACGCCCCAAACCGGAGCCAGTCACAACAACTCTTATTTATTCCACTTTGCACATGCATTGTAGGAAACAACTTGAGGGAAAAGTGGCAAAAATAAGAGGTTTGAGTTTCTTGCTCGCGAGCGTCCTCTGGTACTACCAAGATGTTAGGGTAGGTATACCCCAACCTAGGGCGAATCGTAGTAACTCTCATTTATTCCACTTTTCCCATGCATTATAGGAAACCAATTGAGGGCAAAGATGCAAAAATAAAAGGTTGGAGCTTTTTGGTCGCGGACATCCTAAGGTACTACCATGGCCTTATGGTAAGTATGCCCCAACCCGGGTCGAATCGGTGCAGCTCTCACTTATACCACTTTTCCCATCCATTGTAGGAAACAAATTAAGGGCAAAGTGGCAAAAATAAGAGGTAGGAGTTTTTTGTTCGCGGGCATCCTATGATACTTTCATGACCTTAGAGGGTAAGTATGCCCCAATTTGGGGCAAATCAGAGCAACTCATATTTTTACCACTTTGCCCATGCTTTGAAGAGAAGCAATTGAGGAAAAGAGGTCAAAATACGAGGTAGGATTTTCTTGCTCACGGGCATCCTATGGTACTACCATGACCATAGAGTAAGTATGCCCAAAACGGAACGAATCGGAGCAGCTCTAATTTTTACCACTTTGCCCTTGCTTCGTTGGAAACCAATTGAGGGCAAATAGGCAAAAATAAGAGGTTGTTGTTTTCTGCTCGCGGGAATCCTATGGTACTACCAAGACGTTTGGGATGGTAAACCCCAACCTGGGGCGAGTCGGAGTAACTCTCATTTATACCACTTTGCCCATGCATTATAGGAAACCAATTGAGATCAAACAGGCAAAAATAAGAGGTTGTTGTTTTCTGCTCGCTGGAATCCTATGGTATTACCATGACGTTTGGGTAGGTATACCCCAACCTGGGGCGAATCAGAGCAACTCTCACTTATACCACTTTGCCCATGCGTTATAGGAAACCAATTGAGGGCAAAGTGGCAAAAATAAGAGCTGAGAGCTTCTTGCTCGCGGGCATCCTATGGTACTACCATGATCTTATGGAAAGTATGCCCCAACTCGGGGCGAATCGGAGTAGCTCTCATTTATAACACTTTTCCCATGCATTGTAGGAAACCAATTAAGGGCAAAGTGGCAAAAATAAGAGGTTTTAGTTTTTTGCTCGTGCGCCTCCTATGGTACTACCATGAATTTAGGGTATGTACGCCCAAAACCGGAGCGAGTCACAACAACTCTTATTTATTCCACTTTGCACATGCATTGTAGGAAACAAATTGAGGTCAAAGTGGCAAAAATAAGAGGTTCGAGTTTCTTGCTCGCGAGCGTCCTATGGTACTACCAAGACGTTAGGGTAGGTATACCCCAACCTGGGGTGAATCGGAGTAACCCTCATTTATACCACTTTGCCCATGCATTATAGGAAACCAATTGAGGGCAAAGATGCAAAAAAAGAGGTTGGAGCTTTTTGGTCGCACATCCTTTGGTACTACCATGACCTTATGGTAAGTATGCCCCCAACCCGGGTCGAATCGGTGCTGCTCTCACTTATACCACTTTTCCCATCCATTGTAGGAAACAAATTAAGGGCAAAGTGGCAAAAATAAGAGGTAGGAGTTTTTTGTTCGCGGGCATCCTATGATACTTTCATGACCTTAGAGGGTAAGTATGCCCCAATTTGGGGCAAATCAGAGCAACTCATATTTTTACCACTTTGCCCATGCTTTGAAGAGAAGCAATTGAGGAAAAGAGGTCAAAATACGAGGTAGGATTTTCTTGCTCGCGGGCATCCTATGGTACTACCATGACCATAGAGTAAGTATGCCCCAAAACTAGACGAATCGGAGCAGCTCTAATTTTTACCACTTTGCCCATGCTTCGTTGGAAACCAATTGAGGGCAAATAGGCAAAAATAAGAGGTTGTTGTTTTCTGCTCGCGGGAATCCTATGGTACTACCAAGACGTTTGGGATGGTATACCCCAACCTGGGGCGATTTGGAGCAACTCTCCTTTATACAACTTTGCCCATGCATTATTGGAAACCAATTGAGGGCAAAGTGGCAAAAATAAGAGGTAGGAGTTTTTTGCTCGCGGGCATCCTATGGTACTTTCATGACCTTAGGGTAAGTATGCCCCAATTTGGGGCAAATCAGACCAACTCTTATTTTTACCACTTTGCCCGTGCTTTGTAGAGAAGCAATTGAGGAAAAGAGGTCAAAATACGAGGTAGGATTTTCTTGCTCGCGGGCATCCTATGGTACTACCATGACCATAGAGTAAATATGCCCCAAACTGGGACGAATCGGAGCAGCTCTAATTTTTACCACTTTGCCCGGGCTTCGTTGGAAACCAATTGAGGCAAATAGGCAAAAATAAGAGGTTGTTTTTTTCTGCTCACGGGAATCCTATAGTACTACCAAGACGTTTGGGTTGGTATACCCCAACCTGGGGCGATTTGGATCAACTCTTATTTATACAACTTTGCCAATGCATTATAGGAAACCAATTGAGGGCAAAGTGGCAAAAATAAGAGCTTGGAAGTTTTTGCTCGCGGGCATCCTATGGTACTACCAAGACGTTAAGGTAGGTAAACCCCAACCTGGGGCGAATCGGAGTAACTCTCATTTATACCACTTTGCCCATGCATTATAGGAAACCAATTGAGATCAAACAGGCAAAAAAAAGAGGTTGTTGTTTTCTGCTCGCTGGAATCCTATGGTATTACCATGACGTTTGGGTAGGTATACCCCAACCTGGGGCGAATCAGAGCAACTCTCATTTATACCACTTTGCCCATGCATTATAGGAAACCAATTGAGGGCAAAGTGGCAAAAATAAGAGGTTGGAGTTTTTTGCTCGCGGGCATCCTATGGTACTACCATGACCTTATGGTAAGTATGCCCCAACCTGGGTGGAATCGGTGCAGCTCTCACTTATACCACTTTTCCCATCCATTGTAGGAAACCAATTAAGGGCAAAGTGGCAAAAATAAGAGGTAGGAGTTTTTTGCTCGCGGGCATCCTTTGATACTTTCATGACCTTAGGGTAAGTATGCCCCAATTTAGGGCAAATCAGAGCAACTCATATTTTTACCACTTTGCCCATGCTTTGTAGAGAAGCAATTGAGGAAAAGAGGTCAAAATACGAGGTAGGATTTTCTTGCTCGCGGGGATCCTATGGTACTACCATGACCATAGAGTAAGTATGCCCCAAACCGGGACGAATCGGAGCGGCTCTAATTTTTACCACTTTGCCCTTGCTTCGTTGGAAACCAATTGAGGGCAAATAGGTAAATATAAGAGGTTGTTTTTTTCCACTCACGGGAATCCTATAGTACTACCAAGACGTTTTGGGTTGGTATACCCCAACCTGGGGCGATTTGGAGCAACTCTTACCAATTGAGGGCAAAAATAAGGGGTTGTTGTTTTCTGCTCGGTGGAATCCTATGGTATTACCATGACGTTTGGGTAGGTATACCCCAACCTGGGGCGAATCGGAGCAACTCTCATTTATACCACTTTGCCCATGCATTATAGGAAACCAATTGAGGGCAAAGTGGCAAAAATAAGAGGTTGGAGTTTTTTTCTCGCGGGCATCCTATGGTACTACCATGACCTTATGGTAAGTATGCCCCAACCCGGGCCAAATCGGAGTAGCTCTCATTTATAACACTTTTCCCATGCATTGTAGGAAACCAATTAAGGGCAAAGTTGCAAAAATAAGAGGTTTCAATTTTTTGCTCGTGGGTATCCCATGGTACTACCATGAACTTAGGGTATGTACGACCCAAACTGGAGCCAGTCACAACAACTCTTATTTATTCCACATTGCACATGCATTGTAGGAAACAAATTGAGGGAAAAGTGGCAAAAATAAGAGGTTCTAGTTTCTTGCTCGCGAGCGTCCTATTGTGCTACCAAGACGTTAGGGTAGGTATACCCCAACCTGGGGCGAATCGGAGCAACTCTCTTTTATACCACTTTGGCATGCATTATAGGAAACCAATTGAGGTAAAGATGCACAAATAAAAGGTTGGAGCTTTTTGCTCGCGGGCATCCTATGGTACTTCCATGACCTTATGGTAAGGATGCCCCAACCCGAGTCGAATCGGTGCAGCTCTCACTTATACCACTTTTCCCATCCATTGTAGGAAACCAATTAAGGGCGAAGTGGCAAGAATAAGAGGTAGGAGTTTTTTGCTCGCGTACATCCTTTGATACTTTCATGACCTTAGGGTAAGTATGCCCCAATTTGGGGCAAATCAGAAAAACTCATATTTTTACCACTTTGCCCATGCTTTGTAGAGAAGCAATTGAGGAAAAGAGGTCAAAATACGAGGTAGGATTTTCTTGCTCGCGGGGATCCTATGGTACTACCATGACCATAGAGTAAGTATGCCCCAAACCGGGACGAATCGGAGCGGCTCTAATTTTTACCACTTTGCCCTTGCTTCGTTGGAAACCAATTGAGGGTAAATAGGCAAAAATAAGGGGTTGTTGTTTTCTGCTCGGCGGAATCCTATGGTATTACCATGACGTTTGGGTAGGTATACCCCAACCTGGGGTGAATCGGAGCAACTCTCATTTATACCACTTTGCCCATGCATTATAGGAAACCAATTGAGGGCAAAATGGCAAAAATAAGAGGTTGGAGTTTTTTGCTCGCGGGCATCCTATGGTACTACCATGACCTTATGGTAAGTATGCTCCAAGCCGGGCCGAATCGGAGTAGCTCTCATTTATAACACTTTTCCCATGCATTGTAGGAAACCAATTAAGGGCAAAGGGGCAAAAATAAGAGGTTTTAGTTTTTTGCTCGTGGGCATCCTATGGTACTACCATGAACTTAGGGTATGTACGCCCTAAACCGGAGCGAGTCACAACAACTCTATTTATTCCACTTTGCACATGCATTGTAGGAAACAAATTGAGGGCAAAGTGGCAAAAATAAGAGGTTCGAGTTTCTTGCTCGCGAGCGTCCTATGATACAACCAAGACGTTAGGGTAGGTATACCCCAACCTGGGGCTATTTGGAGCAACCCTTATTTATACAACTTTGCCCATGCATTATAGGTAGCCAATTGAGGTCAAAGTGGCAAAAATAAGAGGTTGAATTTTCTGCTCACGGGCATCCTATGGTACTACCATGACCATAGAGTAAATATGCCCCAAACCGGGACGAATCGGAGCAGCTCTAATTTTTACCACTTTGCCCTTGCTTCGTTGGAAACCAATTGAGGGCAAATAGGCAAAAATAAGAGGTTTTTTTCAGCTCGCGGGAATCCTCTAGTACTACCAAGACGTTTGGGTTGGTATACCCCAACCTGGGGCTATTTGGAGCAACCCTTATTTATACAACTTTGCCCATGCATTATAGGTAGCCAATTGAGGTCAAAGTGGCAAAAATAAGAGGTTGAATTTTCTGCTCACGGGCATCCTATGGTACTACCAAGACGTTAAGGTAGGTATACCCCAACCTGGGGCGAATCGGAGCAACTTTCATTTATACCACTTTGCCCATGCAGTAGGAAACCAATTGAGGGCAATGTGGCAACAATAAGAGGTTGGAATTTTTTGCTCGCAGGCATCCTATGGTACTACCAAGACATTAAGGAAGGTATACCCCAACCTGGGGCGAATCAGAGTAACACTCATTTATACCACTTTGGCCACGCGTCATAGGAAACCAATTGAGGGCAAAGTGGCAAAAATAAGAGTTTGGAGTTTTTTGCTCGCAGGCATCCTACGGCACTACCAAGACGTTGAGGTAGGTATACCCCAACCTGGGGCGAATCAGAGTAACTCTCATTTATACCACTTTTCCCATGCGTTATAGGAAACCAATTGGGGGCAAAGATGCAAAAATAGGAGGTTGGAGCTTTTTGGTCGCGGGCATCCTTTGGCACTACCATGACCTTATGGTGAGTATGCCCCAACCCGGGTAGAATCAGTGCAGCTCTCACTTATACCACTTTTCCCATGCATTGTAGGAAACCAATTAAGGGCAAAGTGGCAAAAATAAGAGGTAGGAGTTTTTGCTCGCGGGCATCCTATGGTACTTTCATGACCTTAGGGTAAGTATGCCCCAATTTGGGGCAAATCAGAGCAACTCTTATTTTTACCACTTTGCCCGTGCTTTGTGGAGAAGCAATTGAGGAAAAGAGGTCAAAATACGAGGTTGGATTTTCTTGCTCGCGGGCATCCTATGGTACTACCATGACCATAGAGTAAATATGCCCCAAACCGGGACGAATCGGAGCAGCTCTAATTTTTACCACTTTGCCCTTGCTTCGTTGGAAACCAATTGAGGGCAAAGTGGCAAAAATAAGAGGTAGGAGTTTTTGCTCGCGGGCATCCTATGGTACTACCATGACCATAGAGTAAATATGCCCCAAACCGGGACGAATCGGAGCAGCTCTAATTTTTACCAGTTTGCCCTTGATTCGTTGCAAACCAATTGAGGGCAAATAGGCAAAAATAAGAGGTTGTTTTGTTCCGCTCGCGGGAATCCTATAGTACTACCAAGACGTTTGGGTTGGTATACCCCAACCTTGGGCGATTTGGAGCAACTCTTATTTATACAACTTTGTCCATGCATTATAGGAAGCCAATTGAGGTCAAAGTGGCAAAAATAAGAGGTTGGAATTTTTTGCTCGCGGGCATCCTATGGTACTTTCATGACCTTAGGGTAAGTATGCCCCAATTTGGGGCAAATTAGAGCAACTCTTATTTTTACCACTTTGCCCCTGCTTTGTAGAGAAGCAATTGAGGAAAAGAGGTCAAAATACGAGGTAGGATTTTCTCGCTCGCGGGCATCCTATGGTACTACCATGGCCATAGAGTAAGTATGCCCCAAACCGGGACGAATCGGAGCAGCTTTAATTTTTTCCACTTTGCCCTTGCTTCGTTGGAAACCAATTGAGGGAAAATAGGCTAAAATAAGAGGTTGTTGTTTTCTGCTCGCGGGAATCCTATGGTACTACCAAGACGTTTGGGTTGGTATACCCCAACCTGGGGCGATTTGGGGCAACTCTCATTTATACAACTTTGCCCATCCATTATAGGAAACCAATTGAGGGCAAAGATGCAAAAATAAGAGGTTGGAGTTTTTTGCTCGTGGGCATCCTATGGTACTACCATGAGCTTAGGGTATGAACGCCCCAAATCGGAGCCAGTCACAACAACTCTTATTTATTCCACTTTGCACATGCATTGTAGGAAACAAATTGAGGGAAAAGTGGCAAAAATAAGAGGTTCTAGTTTCTTGCTCGCGAGCGTCCTATTGTGCTACCAAGACGTTAGGGTAGGTATACCCCAACCTGGGGCGAATCAGAGTAACTCTCTTTTATACCACTTTGCCCATGCATTATAGGAAACCAATTGAGGCAAAGATGCAAAAATAAAAGGTTGGAGCTTTTTGCTCGCGGGCATCCTATGGTACTTCCATGACTTTATGGTAAGGATGCCCCAACCCGAGTCGAATCGGTGCAGCTCTCACTTATACCACTTTTCCCATCCATTGTAGGAAACCAATTAAGGGCAAAGTGGCAAAAATAAGAGGTAGGAGTTTTTTGCTCGCGGGCATCCTTTGATACTTTCATGACCTTAGGGTAAGTATGCCCCAATTTGGGGCAAATCAGAGCAACTCATATTTTTACCACTTTGCCCATGCTTTGTAGAGAAGCAATTGAGGAAAAGAGGTCAAAATACGAGGTAGGATTTTCTTGCTCGCGGGGATCCTATGGTACTACCATGACCATAGAGTAAGTATGCCCCAAACCGGGACGAATCGGAGCGGCTCTAATTTTTACCACTTTGCCCTTGCTTCGTTGGAAACCAATTGAGGGCAAATAGGTAAAAATAAGGGGTTGTTGTTTTCTGCTCGGTGGAATCCTATGGTATTACCATGACGTTTGGGTAGGTATACCCCAACCTGGGGCGAATCGAAGCAACTCTCATTTATAACACTTTGCCCATGCATTATAGGAAACCAATTGAGGGCAAAGTGGCAAAAATAAGAGGTTGGAGTTTTTTGCTCGCGGGCATCCTTTGGTACTACCATGACCTTATGGTAAGTATGCCCCAACCCGGGCCGAATCGGAGTAGCTCTCATTTATAACACTTTTCCCATGCATTGTAGGAAACNCAATTGAGGCAAAGATGCAAAAATAAAAGGTTGGAGCTTTTTGCTCGCGGGCATCCTATGGTACTTCCATGACTTTATGGTAAGGATGCCCCAACCCGAGTCGAATCGGTGCAGCTCTCACTTATACCACTTTTCCCATCCATTGTAGGAAACCAATTAAGGGCAAAGTGGCAAAAATAAGAGGTAGGAGTTTTTTGCTCGCGGGCATCCTTTGATACTTTCATGACCTTAGGGTAAGTATGCCCCAATTTGGGGCAAATCAGAGCAACTCATATTTTTACCACTTTGCCCATGCTTTGTAGAGAAGCAATTGAGGAAAAGAGGTCAAAATACGAGGTAGGATTTTCTTGCTCGCGGGGATCCTATGGTACTACCATGACCATAGAGTAAGTATGCCCCAAACCGGGACGAATCGGAGCGGCTCTAATTTTTACCACTTTGCCCTTGCTTCGTTGGAAACCAATTGAGGGCAAATAGGTAAAAATAAGGGGTTGTTGTTTTCTGCTCGGTGGAATCCTATGGTATTACCATGACGTTTGGGTAGGTATACCCCAACCTGGGGCGAATCGAAGCAACTCTCATTTATAACACTTTGCCCATGCATTATAGGAAACCAATTGAGGGCAAAGTGGCAAAAATAAGAGGTTGGAGTTTTTTGCTCGCGGGCATCCTTTGGTACTACCATGACCTTATGGTAAGTATGCCCCAACCCGGGCCGAATCGGAGTAGCTCTCATTTATAACACTTTTCCCATGCATTGTAGGAAACCAATTAAGGGCAAGGGGGCAAAAATAAGGGGTTTTAGTTTTTTGCACGTGGGCATCCTATGGTACTACCATGAACTTAGGGTATGTACGCCCCAAACCGGAGCGAGTCACAACAACTCTTATTTATTCCACTTTGCACATGCATTGTAGGAAACAAATTGAGGGCAAAGTGGCAAAAATAAGAAGTTCGAGTTTCTTGCTCGCGAGCGTCCTATGATACAACCAAGACGTTAGGGTAGGTATACCCCAACCTGGGGCGAATCAGAGTAACTCTCATTTATACCACTTTGCCCATGCGTTATAGGAAACCAATTGGGGGCAAAGATGCAAAAATAGGAGGTTGGAGCTTTTTGGTCGCGGGCATGCTTGGTACTACCATGACCTTATGGTGAGTATGCCCCAACCCGGGTCGAATCAGTGCAGCTCTCACTTATACCACTTTTCCCATGCATTGTAGGAAACCAATTAAGGGCAAAGTGGCAAAAATAAGACGTAGGAGTTTTTGCTCGCGGGCATCCTATGGCACTTTCATGACCTTAGGGTAAGTATGCCCCAATTTGGGGCAAATCAGAGCAACTCTTATTTTTACCACATTGCCCGTGCTTTGCAGAGAAGCAATTGAGGAAAAGAGGTCAAAATACGAGGTTGGATTTTCTTGCTCGCGGGCATCCTATGGTACTACCATGACCATAGAGTAAATATGCCCCAAACCGGGACGAATCGGAGCAGCTCTAATTTTTACCACTTTGCCCGTGATTCGTTGCAAACCAATTGAGGGTAAATAGGCAAAAATACGAGGTTGTTTTGTTCCGCTCGCGGGAATCCTATAGTACTACCAAGACGTTTGGGTTGGTATACCCCAACCTGGGGCGATTCGGAGCAACTCTTATTTATACAACTTTGCCCATGCATTATAGGAAGCCATTTGAGGTCAAAGTGGCAAAAATAAGAGGTTGAAATTTTTTGCTCGCGGGCATCCTATGGTACTACCAAGACGTTAAGGTAGGTATACCCCAACCTGGGGCGAATCGGAGCAACTTTCATTTATACCACTTTTCCCATGCAGTAGGAAAACAATTGAGGGCAAAGTAGCAAAAATAAGAGGTTGGAGTTTTTTGCTCGCGGGCATCCTATGGTACTACCAAGACATTAAGGTAGGTATACCCCAACCTGGGGCGAATCAGAGTAACACTCATTTATACCACTTTGGCCACGCGTTATAGGAAACCAATAGAGGGCAAAGTGGCAAAAATAAGAGGTTGAAGTTTTTTGCTCGCTGGCATCTTATGGTACTACCAAGACGTTATGGTGGGTATACCCCAACCTGGGGCGAATCGGAGTAACTCTCATTTATACCACTTTGCCCATGCATTATAGGAAACCAATTGAGGGCAAAGAGGCAAAAATAAGAGGTTGGAGCTTTTTGGTCACTGGCATCCTATGGTACTACCATGACCTTATGGTAAGTATGCCCCAACCCGGGCCGAATCGGAGTAGCTCTCATTTATAACACTTTTCCCATGCATTGTAGGAAACCAATTAAGGGCAAAGTGGCAAAAATAAGAGGTTTTAGTTTTTTGCTCGTGGGCATCCTATGGTACTACCATGAACTTAGGGTATGAACGCCCCAAACCGGAGCCAGTCACAACAACTCTTATTTATTCCACTTTCACATGCATTGTAGGAAACAAATTGAGAGAAAAGTGGCAAAAATAAGAGGTTCGAGTTTCTTGCTCGCGAGCGTCCTATGGTACTAACAAGACGTTAGGGTAGGTATACCCCAACCTGGGGCGAATCGGAGTAACTCTCATTTATACCACTTTGCCCATACATTATAGGAAACCAATTGAGGGCAAAGATGCAAAAATAAAATGTTGGAGTTTTTTGCTCGCGGGCATTCTATGGTACTACCATGACCTTATAGTAAGTATGCCCTAACACGAGTCGAATCGGTGCAGCTCTCACTTATACCACTTTTCCCATGCATTGTAGGAAACCAATTAAGGGCAAAGTGGCAAAAATAAGAGATAGGAGTTTTTTGCTCACGGGCATCCTATGGTACTTTCATGATCTTAGGGTAAGTATGCCCCAATTTGGGGCAAATCAGAGCAACTCTTATTTTTACCACTTTGCCCATGCTTTGTAGAGAAGCAATTGAGGAAAAGAGGTCAAAATACGAGGTAGGATTTTCTTGCTCGCGGGCATCCTATGGTACTACCATGGCCATAGATTAAGTATGCCCCAAACCGGGACGAATCGGAGCAGCTCTAATTTTTTCCACTTTGCCCTTGCTTCGTTGGAAACCAATTGAGGGAAAATAGGCTAAAATAAGAGGTTGTTGTTTTCTGCTCGCGGGAATCCTATGGTACTACCAAGACGTTAGGGTTGGTATACCCCAACCTGGGGCGATTTGGAGCAACTCTCATTTACACAACTTTGCCCATACATTATAGGAAACCAATTGAGGGCAAAGATGCAAAAATAAGAGGTTGGAGTTTTTTGCTCGTGGGCATCCTATGGTACTGCCATCAGCTTAGGGTATGAACGCCCCAAACCGGAGCCAGTCACAACAACTCTTATTTATTCCACTTTCACATGCATTGTAGGAAACAAATTGAGGGAAAAGTGGCAAAAATATGAGGTTCTGGTTTCTTACTCGCGAGCGTCCTATGGTACTACCAAGACGTTAGGGTATGTATACCCCAACCTGGGGCGAATCGGAGTAACTCTCTTTTATACCACTTGGCCCATGCATTATAGGAAACCAATTGTGGCAAAGATGCAAAAATAAAAGGTTGGAACTTTTTGCTCGCGGGCATCCTATGGTACTTCCATAACCTTATGGTAAGTATGCCCCAACCCGAGTCGAATCGGTGCAGCTCTCACTTATACCACTTTTCCCATCCATTGTAGGAAACCAATTAAGGGCAAAGTGGCAAAAATAAGAGGTAGGAGTTTTTTGCTCGCGGGCATCCTATGGTACTTTCATGACCTTAGGGTAAGTATGCCCCAATTTTGGGCAAATCAGAGCAACTCTTATTTTTACCACTTTGCCCATGCGTTCTAGAGAAGCAATTGAGGAAAAGAGGTCAAAATACGCGATAGGATTTTCTCGCTCGCGGGCATCCTATGGTATAACCATGGCCATTAAGTAAGTATGCCTCAACCCGGGGCGAATCGGAGTAGCTGTCATTTATAACACTTTTCACATGCATTGTAGGAAACCAATTAAGGGCAAAGTGGCAAAACTAAGAGGTTTTAGTTTTTTATGGTACTACCATGAACTTAGGGTATGTATGCCTCAAACCGGGGCAAGTCGCAACAACTCTTATTTATTCCACTTTCCACATGCATTGCAGGAAAGAAATTGGGGGTAAAGTGGCAAAAATAAGAGGTTCGAATTTTTTGCTCGCGGGCGTCCTATGGTACTACCACGACGTTAGGATACGTATACCCCAACCTGGGGCGAATCGGAGTATGTCTCATTTATACCACCTTGCGCATGCATTATAGGAAACCAATTGAGGGCAAAGTGGCAAAGATAAGTGGTAGGAGTTTTTTGCTCGCGGACATCCTATGGTACTACCAAGACGCTAGGGTTGGAATACCCCATCCTGGGGTGAATCGGAGCAACTCTCATTTTAACCACTTTGCCTATGCATTATAGGAAACCAATTGAGGGCAAACTGGCAAAAATATGAGGTTGGAGTTTTTTGCTCAAGGGCATCCTATGGTACTTCCATGACCTTATGGTAAGTATACCCAAACCCGGGGCGAATTGTAGCAACTCTTATTTTTACCACTTTGCCTATGTTTTGGTGGAAACCACTTGTGGCCAAAGTGGGAAAAATAAGAGGTTGGATTTTCTTGCTCGCGGGCATCCTTTGGTACTACCATGACCATAGTGTAAGTATGCCCCAACCCGGGACGAATCGAAGCAACTCTTATTTTCACCACTTTGCCCTTGCTTAGTTGGAAACCAATTGAGGACAAACAGGCAAAAATAAGAGGTTGTTGTTTTTTGCTCGCGGGAATCCTATGGTGCTACCATGACCTTAGGGTAAGTATGCCCCAACTCGAGGCGAATCGGTGCAACTCTCATTTATACCACTTTTCCCATGCATTGTAGGAAGTCAATTGAGGGCAAAGTGGCAAAAATTAGAGGTAGGAGTTTTTTGCTCGCGGGCATCCTATGGTACTTCCGTGACCTTAGGGTAAGTATGCCCCAATTTGGGGCAAATCAGAGCAACTCTTATTTTTACCACTTTGCCCTTGCTTAGTTGGAAATCAATTGAAGGCAAACAGGAAAAAATAAGAGGTTCGAGTTTCTTGCTCGGGGGAGTCCTTTGGTATTACCCTGACCTTATGGTAAGTTTGCCCCAACCCAGGCCGAATCGGAGCAACTCTTATTTTTACTACTTTGCCTATGCCTTGTAGGAAACCAATTTGGGGCAAAGTGGCGAAAATAAGAGGTTGGATTTTCTAGCTCGCGGGCATCCTATGGTACTACCAAGACGTTAGGGTAGGAATACCCCAACCTGGGGTGAATCGCAGCAACTCTCATTTATACCACTTTGCCCATTCATTGTAGGAAACCAATTGAGGGCAAAGTGGCAAAAATAAGAGGTTGAAGTTTTCTGCTCGCGGGAATCCTATGGTACTTGACGGAAACTAAGTTGGGCCTACTTTTAAAGATCATTTGCAAATTCCAGTTGGGCCAATTACAAGATCAGGGGCCAAGAAGATCAAGGAAGCATTGCACGGATTGGTGCAATCCACTTGGGATTAAGCTAGCAAGAGGCCAACACTCAAGATGGGCTTAAAAGAAGGTGAACCAGCTTTGATCCACTTGATTCAAGTTGTGGAAGACATGACTTAGAGATAGGGCCTATTGTTACTACATACTTCCAATTCAGGCTTGAAGACGCCTGGCCCACGCGTCTTATTTTTAATGAACTAGGGTTTTCAAGAAGGCCTTGTATTTTGGCAAAGGACTTATTTGGAAAGTTACTTTTTAGGAATTAGGGTTTTAAGACGTACTGTAGCGTTACTGTAGCCATACTGTAGCGCGACACTGTTCATCAGGGGCATTTTGGGTAAAAACGGGCTTGATTTTGGCTAGGGTTTTAATTAGGTTTAGTTTAAATACTTCTTGTAGCCTCATTTGAAGGTTAGACAATATTGAATGTTATTTGTGAGTTGAATTTTCTCCACTTGTTCTTGATTGAACTATTGAACTTATCAATGGTAAATCACAACCTTTGTGGCGTTCCTCCTTTGTAATCTAGGTTCTTGAGACGGGTTTTTCAACGGGTCTAGATTTTGATATAATCTAGGTTATTGAAACGAGTTCTCATCGGGTCTAATTTTTCATCCATTGACTTGAATTTGGCTTTCTTGGAGAGTTTTCAAATTGATTGTGGGTTCAAGGGATTTCATTCCCGCGGGTTCATTATCCTTACTTCCAAGACATTAGGGTAAGTATGCCCCAACCCGAGGCGAATCGGAGCAACTCTTCTTTTTACCACTTTGCCCATGCATTGTAGGGAACCAATTGAGAGAAAGTGGTCAAAATAAGAGCTTGCATTTTCTTGCTCGCCGGCATCCTATGGTACTTGCATGACCTTAGAGTAAGTATGCCTCAATTTGGGGCAAATCGGAGCAACGCTTATTTTTACCACTTTGCCCATGCTTTGAAGGGAACCAACTGGGAAAGTGGTCAAAATAAGAGGTTGCATTTTCTTGCTCGCAGGCATCCTATGGTACTAGCATGACCTTAGAGTAACTATGCCTCAATTTGGGGCAAATCGGAGCAACTCTTATTTTTACCACTTTGCCCATGCTTTCTAGGGAACCAATTGAGGGGACAGTGGCAAAAATAAGAGATTGGAGTTTTTTGCTCGCGGGCATCCTATGGTAATAGCAAGACGTTAGCGTAGGTATACTCGTACCAGGTGCGAATCGGAGCAACTCTCATTTATACCACCTTGCCCATGCATTGTAGGAAACCAACTGAGGGCAAAGAGGCAAAAATAAGAGATTGGAGTTTTTTGCTCGCGGGCTTCCTATGGTACTACCATGACCTTATGGTAAGTTTACCCCAACCCGAGGCGAATCTGAGCAACTCTGATTTTTACCACTTTGCCCATGCTTTGTAAGGAACCAATTGAGAGAAAGTGGTCAAAATAAGAGCTTGCATTTTCTTGCTCGCCGGCATCCTATGGTACTTGCATGACCTTAGAGTAAGTATGCCTCAATTTGGGGCAAATCGGAGCAACGCTTATTTTTACCACTTTGCCCATGCTTTGAAGGGAACCAACTGGGAAAGTGGTCAAAATAAGAGGTTGGATTTTCTTGCTCGCAGGCATCCCATGGTACTAGCACGACCTTAGAGAAAGTATGCTTCAATTTTGGGGCAAATCGGAGCAATTCTTATTTTTACCACTTTGCCCATACTTTGTATGGAACCAATTCAGGGCAAAGTGGCAAAAATAAGAGGTTGGAGTTTTTTGCTCGCGGGCATCCTATGGTACTACCAAGACGTTAGGGTAGGTATACCCCTACCAGGGGCGAATCGGAGCAACCCTCATTTATGCCACTTTGCCCATGCTTTGTCGGGGACCAATTGAGGGCAAAGTGGTCAAAATAAGCGGTTGGATTTTCTTGCTCGCGGGGCATCCTATGGTACTAGCTTGACCTTAGGGTTAGTATGTCTCAATTTGGGATAAATCGGAGTAAATCTTATTTTTACCGCTTTGCCTATGCTTCGTAGGAAACCACTCGGGAGAAAGGGGGAAAAATAAGATGTTGGATTTTCTTGCACGCGGGAATCCTATGGTACCACCAAGACGTTAGGGTAAGTATGCCCCAAGTTGGGGCGAATCGGAGCAACTATTATTTTTACCACTTTCCTCACGCTTTGTAGGGAACCAATTGAGAGTAAAATGGCAAAAATAAGAGTTTGGAGTTTTTTGCTCGCGGGCATCCTATGATACTAGCAAGACGTTAGGGTAGGAATACCCCAACCAGGGGTGAATCGGAGCAACTCTAATTTATACCACCCTGCCCATGCATTGTAGGAAACCAATTGAGGGCAAAGTGGCAAAAATAAGAGGTTAGTGCTTTTTGCTCGCGGGCATCCTATGGTACTACCATGACCTTATGGTAAGTATGCCCCAACCCGGGGCGAATCGGAGCAACTCCTATTTTTACCACTTTGCCTATGCTTTGTAGCAAACCACTTTGGGGAAAGTGGGAAAAATAAGAAGTTGGATTTTCTTGCCAACGGGCATCCTATAGTACTAGCATGACCTTAGAGTAAGTATGCCTCAATTTGGGGCAAATCGGAGCAACTCTGATTTTTACCACTTTGCCTATGCTCTGTAGGAAACCACTTTGGGGAAAGTGGGAAAAATAAGAAGTTGGATTTTCTTGCCAACGGGCATCCTATAGTACTAGCATGACCTTAGAGTAAGTATGCCTCAATTTGGGGCAAATCGGAGCAACTCTGATTTTTACCACTTTGCCTATGCTCTGTAGGAAACCACTTTGGGGAAAGTGGGAAAAATAAGAAGTTGGATTTTCTTGCCAACGGGCATCCTATAGTACTAGCATGACCTTAGAGTAAGTATGCCTCAATTTGGGGCAAATCGGAGCAACTCTGATTTTTACCACTTTGCCTATGCTCTGTAGGAAACCACTTTGGGGAAAGTGGGAAAAATAAGAAGTTGGATTTTCTTGCCAACGGGCATCCTATAGTACTAGCATGACCTTAGAGTAAGTATGCCTCAATTTGGGGCAAATCGGAGCAACTCTGATTTTTACCACTTTGCCTATGCTCTGTAGGAAACCACTTTGGGGAAAGTGGGAAAAATAAGAAGTTGGATTTTCTTGCCAACGGGCATCCTATAGTACTAGCATGACCTTAGAGTAAGTATGCCTCAATTTGGGGCAAATCGGAGCAACTCTGATTTTTACCACTTTGCCTATGCTCTGTAGGAAACCACTTTGGGGAAAGTGGGAAAAATAAGAAGTTGGATTTTCTTGCCAACGGGCATCCTATAGTACTAGCATGACCTTAGAGTAAGTATGCCTCAATTTGGGGCAAATCGGAGCAACTCTGATTTTTACCACTTTGCCTATGCTCTGTAGGAAACCACTTTGGGGAAAGTGGGAAAAATAAGAAGTTGGATTTTCTTGCCAACGGGCATCCTATAGTACTAGCATGACCTTAGAGTAAGTATGCCTCAATTTGGGGCAAATCGGAGCAACTCTGATTTTTACCACTTTGCCTATGCTCTGTAGGAAACCACTTTGGGGAAAGTGGGAAAAATAAGAAGTTGGATTTTCTTGCCAACGGGCATCCTATAGTACTAGCATGACCTTAGAGTAAGTATGCCTCAATTTGGGGCAAATCGGAGCAACTCTGATTTTTACCACTTTGCCTATGCTCTGTAGGAAACCACTTTGGGGAAAGTGGGAAAAATAAGAAGTTGGATTTTCTTGCCAACGGGCATCCTATAGTACTAGCATGACCTTAGAGTAAGTATGCCTCAATTTGGGGCAAATCGGAGCAACTCTGATTTTTACCACTTTGCCTATGCTCTGTAGGAAACCACTTTGGGGAAAGTGGGAAAAATAAGAAGTTGGATTTTCTTGCCAACGGGCATCCTATAGTACTAGCATGACCTTAGAGTAAGTATGCCTCAATTTGGGGCAAATCGGAGCAACTCTGATTTTTACCACTTTGCCTATGCTCTGTAGGAAACCACTTTGGGGAAAGTGGGAAAAATAAGAAGTTGGATTTTCTTGCCAACGGGCATCCTATAGTACTAGCATGACCTTAGAGTAAGTATGCCTCAATTTGGGGCAAATCGGAGCAACTCTGATTTTTACCACTTTGCCTATGCTCTGTAGGAAACCACTTTGGGGAAAGTGGGAAAAATAAGAAGTTGGATTTTCTTGCCAACGGGCATCCTATAGTACTAGCATGACCTTAGAGTAAGTATGCCTCAATTTGGGGCAAATCGGAGCAACTCTGATTTTTACCACTTTGCCTATGCTCTGTAGGAAACCACTTTGGGGAAAGTGGGAAAAATAAGAAGTTGGATTTTCTTGCCAACGGGCATCCTATAGTACTAGCATGACCTTAGAGTAAGTATGCCTCAATTTGGGGCAAATCGGAGCAACTCTGATTTTTACCACTTTGCCTATGCTCTGTAGGAAACCACTTTGGGGAAAGTGGGAAAAATAAGAAGTTGGATTTTCTTGCCAACGGGCATCCTATAGTACTAGCATGACCTTAGAGTAAGTATGCCTCAATTTGGGGCAAATCGGAGCAACTCTGATTTTTACCACTTTGCCTATGCTCTGTAGGAAACCACTTTGGGGAAAGAGGGGAAAATAAAAGGTTGGATTTTCTTGCTCGCGGGCATCCTATGGTACTAGCATGACCTTAGGGTTAGTATGCCTCAATTTGGGGTAAATCGGAGCAAATCTTATTTTTGCCACTTTGCCCATGCTTTTCAGGCAACCAATTGAGGGAAAGTGGCAAAAATAAGAGGTTGCAGTTTCTTGCTCACGGGCATCCTTTGGTACTACCGACACCTTAGGGTTAATATGCCTCAATTTGGGGTAAATCGGAGCAACTCTTATTTTGACCACTTTGCCCATGCTTTGTAGGGAACCAATTGAGGGCAAAGTGGCAAAAATAAGAGGTTGGAGTTTTTTGCTCACGCGCATCCAATGGTACTACCAAGACGTTAGGGTATGTATACCCCTACCAGAGGCGAATCAGAGCAACTCTCATTTATACCACTTTGCCCATGCATTATAGTAAACCAATTGAAGGCAAAGTGGCAAAAATAAGAGGTTGGAGTTTTTTGCTTGCGGGCGTCCGAGGGTACTACCATGACCTTATGGTAAGTATGCCCGAACCCGGGCTGAATCGGAGTGACTCTTATTTTTACCACTTTGCCCATGCATTATAGTAAACCAATTGAAGGCAAAGTGGCAAAAATAAGAGGTTGGAGTTTTTTGCTTGCGGGCGTCCGAGGGTACTACCATGACCTTATGGTAAGTATGCCCGAACCCGGGCTGAATCGGAGTGACTCTTATTTTTACCACTTTGCCTATGCTCTGTAGGAAAACACTTTGGGGAAAGTGGGAAAAATAAAATGTTGGATTTTCACGCTCGCGGACGTCTTATGAGACTTCCATGACCTAAAGGTTAGTATGCCTCAATTTGGGGTAAATCGGAGCAACTCTCATTTTTACCACTTTGCCCATGCTTTGTAGGGAACCAATTGAGGGAAAGTGGTCAAAATAAGTGGTTGGATTTTCTTGTTAGCTGGAATCCAATGGTACTAGCATTACCTTAGAGTGAGTATGCCTCAATTTTGGGCAAATCGGAGCAACTCTGATTTTTACCACTTTGCCCATGCTTTGAAGGGAACCAATTAAGGGCAAAGTGGTCGAAATAAGAGGATGGATTTTTCTTGCTCGCAGACATACTATGGTACTAGCATGACCTTAGAGTAAGTATGCCTCAATTTGGGGCAAATCGGAGCAACTCCTATTTTTACCACTTTGCCCATGCTTTGTCGGGAACCAATTGAGGGCAAAGTGGTCAAAAAAAAGGGTTGGATTTTCTTGCTCGCGGGCATCCTATGGATCTAGCTTGACCTTAGGGTTTGTATGCCTCAATTTGGGGTAAATCGGAGTAAATCTTATTTTTACCACTTTGCCTATGCTTCGTAGGAAAACCACTTGGGAGAAAGGGGGAAAAATAGGATGTTGGATTTTCTTGCTCATGGGAATCCTATGGCACTACCAAGACGTTAGGGTAAGTATGCCCCAAGTCGGGGCGAATCAGAGCAACTTTTATTTTTACCACTTTCCCCATGCTTTGTATGGAACCAATTGAGGGAATGTGGTCAAAATAAGCGGTTGGATTTTCTTGCTCGCGGGCATCCTATGGTACTTGCATGACCTTAGAGTAAGTATGCC
>QEOW01004178.1:493913-526586 GCA_003123825.1 Juglans hindsii
GGTTGGATTTTCTTGCTCGCGGGCATCCTATGGTACTTGCATGACCTTAGAGTAAGTATGCCTCAATTTGGGGCAAATCGGAGTAACTCTTATTTTTACCAGTTTGCCCATGCTTTCTTGGGAACCAATTGAGGGGAAAATGGCAAAAATCAGAGGTTGGAGTTTTTATCTCGCGGGCATCCTATGTTACTAGCAACACGTTAGGGTAGGTATACCCCTACCAGGGGCGAATCGGAGCAACCTTCATTTAAACCACCTTGCCCATGCATTGTAGGAATCCAATTGAGGGAAAAGTGGCAAAAATAAGAGGTTGGAGTTTTTTGTTCGCGGGCATCCTATGGTACTACCATGACCTTATGGTAAGTATGCCCCAACCTGGGGCGAATCGGAGCAACCCTTATTTTTACCACTATGCCTATGCTTTGTCGGAAACCACTTTGGGGAATGTGGGAAAAATAAAAGGTTGCATTTTCTTGCTCGCGGGAATCCTTTGGTACTACCAAGACGTTAGGGTAAGTATGCCGCAAGTCGGGGCGAATTGGAGCAACTCTTATTTTTACCACTTTGCCCATGCTTTGTAGGGAACCAATTGAGGGGATAATGGCTAAAATAAGAGGTTGGAGTTTTTTGCTCGCGGGCATCCTATGGTACCAACAAGACGTTAGGGTAGGTATCCCCCTAACAGGGGCGAATCGGAGCAACTCTCATTTATACCACCTTGCCCATGCATTGTAGGAAACCAATTGAGGGCAAAGTGGCAAAATTAATAAGTTGATGATTTTTGTTCGCGGGCATCCTATGATACCACCATGACCTTATGGTAAGAATGCCCTAACCCGGGGCTAATCGGAGCAACTCTTATTTTTTTCACTTTGCCTATGCTTTGTAGGAAACCACTTTGGAGAAAGTGGGAAAAATAAGGGGTTGGAGTTTTTTGCTCGCGGGCATCCTATGATACCACCATGACCTTATGGTAAGAATGCCCTAACCCGGGGCTAATCGGAGCAACTCTTATTTTTTTCACTTTGCCTATGCTTTCTTGGAAACCACTTTGGGGAATGTGGGAAAAATAAAAGGTTGCATTTTCTTGCTCGCCGGCATCATATGGTACTACCATGACATTAGGGTAGGTATACCCCTACCAGCGGCAAATCGGAGAAACTCTCATTTATACCACTTTGCCCATGCATTATAGGAAACCAATTGAGGGCAAAATGTTAAAAAAAAGAGGTTGGAGTTTTTTGCTCGCGGGCATCCTACGGTACTACCATGACCTTATGGTAAGTATGCCCCAACCCGGGGCGAATTGGAGCAACTCCTATTTTTACCACTATGCCTATGCTTTGTAGGAAACCACTTTGGAGAAAGTGGGAAAAATAAGAAGTTGGATTTTCTTGCTTGCGGGAATCCTATGGTACTACCAAGACGTTAGGGTAAGTATGCCCCAAGTCAGGGCGAACCGGAGCAACTCTTATTTTTATCACTTTGCCCATGATTTCTAGGGAACCAATTGAGGGCAAAGGGGTCAAAATAAGCATTTGGATTTTCTTGCTCGCGGGCATCCTATGGTACTAACTTGACCTTAGGGTTAGTATGCCTCAATTTGGGGTAAATCGGAGTAACTCTTAGTTTTACCACTTTGCCGATGCTATGCAGGAAACCACTTGGGAGAAAGTGGGAAAAATAAGATGTTGGATTTTCTTGCTTGCGGGAATCCTATGCTACTATCAAGACGTTAGGGTAAGTATGCCTCAAATTGCGAATCGGAGCAACTCTTGTTTTCACCACTTTCCCCATCGTTCGGAGGGAACCAATTGAGGGAAAGTGGTCAAAAGAAGCGGTTGGATTTTCTGGCTAACGCGCATCCTATAGTACTAGCATGACCTTAGAGTAAGTATGCCACAATTTGGGGCAAATCGGAGCAATTCTTATTTTTACCACTTTGCCCATGCTTTCTAGGGAACCAATTGAGGGGAAATGGCAAAAATAAGAGGTTGGAGTTTTTTGCTCGCGGGCATCCTATGGTACTAGCAAGACGTTAGATTTGGTATACCCCACCAGGGGCGAATCGGAGCAACTCTCATTTATACCACCTTGCCCATGCATTGTAAGAAACCAATTGAGGGCAAAGTGGCAAAAATAAGAGGTTGGAGTTTTTTGCTCGCGAGAATCCTATGGTACTACCATGACGTTAGGGTAAGTATGGCCCAAATCGGGGCGAATCGGAGCAACACTTATTTTTAACACTTTGCCCATGCTTTGTAGGGAACCAATTGGGGGAAAGTGGTCAAAATAAGAGGTTGGATTTTCTTGCTCGCGGGCATCCTATGGTACTAGCATGACCTTAGAGTAAGTATGCCTCAATTTGGGGCAAATCGGAGCAACTTTTATTTTTACCACCTTGCCCATGCTTTGTAGGAAACCAATTGGGGGAAAGTGGTCAAAATAAGAGGTTGGATTTTCTTGCTCGCGGGCATCCTATGGTACTAGCATGACCTTAGAGTAAGTATGCCTCAATTTGGGGCAAATCGGAGCAACTTTTATTTTTACCACTTTGCCCATGCTTTCTAGGGAACCAATTGAGGGGAAAGTGGCAAAAATAAGAGGTTGCAGTTTTTTGCTCACGGGCATCCTTTGGTACTACCGAGACGTTAAGGTAGGTATACCCCCACCAGGGGCGAATCGAAGCAACTCTCATTTATACCACCTTGCCCATGCATTGTAGGAAACCAATTGACGGCAAAGTGGCAAAAATAAGAAGTTGGTGTTTTTTGCTGGCGGGCATCCTATGGTACTACCATGACCTTATGGTAAGTATGCCCTAATCCGGTGCGAATCGGAGCAACTTTTATTTTTTCCACCTTGCCTATGCTTTGTAGGAAACCACGTTGGGGAAAGTGGGAAAAATAAAAGATTGTATTTTCTTGCCCGCGGGCATCCTATGGTACTACCAAGACGTTAGGGTAGGTATACCCCTACTAGGGGTGAATCGGAGCAACTCTCATTTATACCACCTTTCCCATGCTTTGTAGGAAACCAATTGAGGGCGAAGTGGCAAAAATAAGAAGTAAGAGTCTTTTGCTCGCGGGCATCCTATGGTACTACCATGACCTTATGGTATGTATACCCCAACCCGGGGCGAATCGAAGCAACTCTTATTTTTACCACTTTGCCCATGTTTTGAAGGGAACCAATTGAGGGCAAAGTGGCAAAAATAAGAGGTTGGAGTTTTTTGCTCGCGGGCATCCTATGGTACTTCCAAGACATTAGGGTAGGTATACCCCTACCAAAGGCGAATCGGAGCAACTCTCGTTTATACCACCTTGCCCATGCATTGTAGGAAATCAATTGAGGGCAAAGTGGCAAAAATAAGAGGATGGAGTTTTTTGCTCGCGGGCATCCTATGATGCTTCTAAGACATTAGGGTAGGTATACCCCTACCAAAGGCGAATCGGAGCAACTCACATTTATACCACCTTGCCCATGCATTGTAGGAAATCAATTGAGGGCAAAGTGGCAAAAATAAGAGATTGGAGTTTTTTTCTCGCGGGCATCCTATGGTACTATAATGAACTTATGGTAAGTATGCCCCAACCCGAGATGAATCGGAGCAACTCTTATTTTTACCACTTTGCCTATGCTTTGTAGGAAACCACTAGGGAGAAAGTGGGAAAAATAAGAAGTTGGATTTTCTTGCTCGCGGGAATCCGATGGTACTACCAAGACGTTAGGGTAAGTATGCCCCAAGTCGGGGCGAATCGGAGCAACTCTTATTTTTACCTCCTCGCCAATGCTTTCTAGGGAACTAATTGAGGGCAAAGTGGTAAAAATAAGAGGTTGGAGTTTTTTTTCTCGCTGGCGTCCTATGGTACATCCATGACCTTATGGTAAGTATACCCCTTCCTGGGGCGAATCGGAGCAACTCTAATTTATACCACCTTGCCCATGCATTGTAGGAAACCAATTGAGGGCAAAGTGGCAAAAATAAGAGGTTGGAGTTTTTTGTTCGCGGGCATCCTATGGTACTACCATGACCTTATGGTAAGTATGCCCCAACCCGGGGCGAATCGGAGCAACCCTTATTTTTACCACTATGCCTATGCTTTGTCGGAAACCACTTTGGGGAATGTGGCAAAAATAAAAGGTCGCATTTTCTTGCTCGCGGGAATCCTTTGGTACTACCAAGACGTTAGGGTAAGTATGCCGCAAGTCGGGGCGAATTGGAGCAACTCTTATTTTTACCACTTTGTCCATGCTTTGTTGGGAACCAATTAAGGGGATAATGGCTAAAATAAGAGGTTGGAGTTTTTTGCTCGCGGGCATCCTTTGGTACCAACAAGACGTTAGGGTAGGTATCCCCCTAACAGGGGCGAATCGGAGCAACTCTCATTGATACCACCTTGCCCATGCATTGTAGGAAATCAATTGAGGGCAAAGTGGCAAAATTAAGAGGTTGGAGGTTTTTGTTCGCGGGCATCCTATGATACCACCATGACCTTATGGTAAGAATGCCCTAACCCGGGGCGAATCGGAGCAACTCTCATTGATACCACCTTGCCCATGCATTGTAGGAAATCAATTGAGGGCAAAGTGGCAAAATTAAGAGGTTGGAGGTTTTTGTTCGCGGGCATCCTATGATACCACCATGACCTTATGGTAAGAATGCCCTAACCCGGGGCGAATCGGAGCAACTCTCATTGATACCACCTTGCCCATGCATTGTAGGAAATCAATTGAGGGCAAAGTGGCAAAATTAAGAGGTTGGAGGTTTTTGTTCGCGGGCATCCTATGATACCACCATGACCTTATGGTAAGAATGCCCTAACCCGGGGCGAATCGGAGCAACTCTCATTGATACCACCTTGCCCATGCATTGTAGGAAATCAATTGAGGGCAAAGTGGCAAAATTAAGAGGTTGGAGGTTTTTGTTCGCGGGCATCCTATGATACCACCATGACCTTATGGTAAGAATGCCCTAACCCGGGGCGAATCGGAGCAACTCTCATTGATACCACCTTGCCCATGCATTGTAGGAAATCAATTGAGGGCAAAGTGGCAAAATTAAGAGGTTGGAGGTTTTTGTTCGCGGGCATCCTATGATACCACCATGACCTTATGGTAAGAATGCCCTAACCCGGGGCGAATCGGAGCAACTCTCATTGATACCACCTTGCCCATGCATTGTAGGAAATCAATTGAGGGCAAAGTGGCAAAATTAAGAGGTTGGAGGTTTTTGTTCGCGGGCATCCTATGATACCACCATGACCTTATGGTAAGAATGCCCTAACCCGGGGCGAATCGGAGCAACTCTCATTGATACCACCTTGCCCATGCATTGTAGGAAATCAATTGAGGGCAAAGTGGCAAAATTAAGAGGTTGGAGGTTTTTGTTCGCGGGCATCCTATGATACCACCATGACCTTATGGTAAGAATGCCCTAACCCGGGGCGAATCGGAGCAACTCTCATTGATACCACCTTGCCCATGCATTGTAGGAAATCAATTGAGGGCAAAGTGGCAAAATTAAGAGGTTGGAGGTTTTTGTTCGCGGGCATCCTATGATACCACCATGACCTTATGGTAAGAATGCCCTAACCCGGGGCGAATCGGAGCAACTCTCATTGATACCACCTTGCCCATGCATTGTAGGAAATCAATTGAGGGCAAAGTGGCAAAATTAAGAGGTTGGAGGTTTTTGTTCGCGGGCATCCTATGATACCACCATGACCTTATGGTAAGAATGCCCTAACCCGGGGCGAATCGGAGCAACTCTCATTGATACCACCTTGCCCATGCATTGTAGGAAATCAATTGAGGGCAAAGTGGCAAAATTAAGAGGTTGGAGGTTTTTGTTCGCGGGCATCCTATGATACCACCATGACCTTATGGTAAGAATGCCCTAACCCGGGGCGAATCGGAGCAACTCTCATTGATACCACCTTGCCCATGCATTGTAGGAAATCAATTGAGGGCAAAGTGGCAAAATTAAGAGGTTGGAGGTTTTTGTTCGCGGGCATCCTATGATACCACCATGACCTTATGGTAAGAATGCCCTAACCCGGGGCGAATCGGAGCAACTCTCATTGATACCACCTTGCCCATGCATTGTAGGAAATCAATTGAGGGCAAAGTGGCAAAATTAAGAGGTTGGAGGTTTTTGTTCGCGGGCATCCTATGATACCACCATGACCTTATGGTAAGAATGCCCTAACCCGGGGCGAATCGGAGCAACTCTCATTGATACCACCTTGCCCATGCATTGTAGGAAATCAATTGAGGGCAAAGTGGCAAAATTAAGAGGTTGGAGGTTTTTGTTCGCGGGCATCCTATGATACCACCATGACCTTATGGTAAGAATGCCCTAACCCGGGGCGAATCGGAGCAACTCTCATTGATACCACCTTGCCCATGCATTGTAGGAAATCAATTGAGGGCAAAGTGGCAAAATTAAGAGGTTGGAGGTTTTTGTTCGCGGGCATCCTATGATACCACCATGACCTTATGGTAAGAATGCCCTAACCCGGGGCGAATCGGAGCAACTCTCATTGATACCACCTTGCCCATGCATTGTAGGAAATCAATTGAGGGCAAAGTGGCAAAATTAAGAGGTTGGAGGTTTTTGTTCGCGGGCATCCTATGATACCACCATGACCTTATGGTAAGAATGCCCTAACCCGGGGCGAATCGGAGCAACTCTCATTGATACCACCTTGCCCATGCATTGTAGGAAATCAATTGAGGGCAAAGTGGCAAAATTAAGAGGTTGGAGGTTTTTGTTCGCGGGCATCCTATGATACCACCATGACCTTATGGTAAGAATGCCCTAACCCGGGGCGAATCGGAGCAACTCTCATTGATACCACCTTGCCCATGCATTGTAGGAAATCAATTGAGGGCAAAGTGGCAAAATTAAGAGGTTGGAGGTTTTTGTTCGCGGGCATCCTATGATACCACCATGACCTTATGGTAAGAATGCCCTAACCCGGGGCGAATCGGAGCAACTCTCATTGATACCACCTTGCCCATGCATTGTAGGAAATCAATTGAGGGCAAAGTGGCAAAATTAAGAGGTTGGAGGTTTTTGTTCGCGGGCATCCTATGATACCACCATGACCTTATGGTAAGAATGCCCTAACCCGGGGCGAATCGGAGCAACTCTCATTGATACCACCTTGCCCATGCATTGTAGGAAATCAATTGAGGGCAAAGTGGCAAAATTAAGAGGTTGGAGGTTTTTGTTCGCGGGCATCCTATGATACCACCATGACCTTATGGTAAGAATGCCCTAACCCGGGGCGAATCGGAGCAACTCTCATTGATACCACCTTGCCCATGCATTGTAGGAAATCAATTGAGGGCAAAGTGGCAAAATTAAGAGGTTGGAGGTTTTTGTTCGCGGGCATCCTATGATACCACCATGACCTTATGGTAAGAATGCCCTAACCCGGGGCGAATCGGAGCAACTCTCATTGATACCACCTTGCCCATGCATTGTAGGAAATCAATTGAGGGCAAAGTGGCAAAATTAAGAGGTTGGAGGTTTTTGTTCGCGGGCATCCTATGATACCACCATGACCTTATGGTAAGAATGCCCTAACCCGGGGCGAATCGGAGCAACTCTCATTGATACCACCTTGCCCATGCATTGTAGGAAATCAATTGAGGGCAAAGTGGCAAAATTAAGAGGTTGGAGGTTTTTGTTCGCGGGCATCCTATGATACCACCATGACCTTATGGTAAGAATGCCCTAACCCGGG
The DNA here is from genome assembly GCA_003123825.1 of Juglans hindsii. NCBI lineage: Eukaryota > Viridiplantae > Streptophyta > Magnoliopsida > Fagales > Juglandaceae > Juglans > Juglans hindsii. The sequence continues at coordinate 501,671 of QEOW01004178.1, forward strand.
GCGAATCGGAGCAACTCTCATTGATACCACCTTGCCCATGCATTGTAGGAAATCAATTGAGGGCAAAGTGGCAAAATTAAGAGGTTGGAGGTTTTTGTTCGCGGGCATCCTATGATACCACCATGACCTTATGGTAAGAATGCCCTAACCCGGGGCGAATCGGAGCAACTCTCATTGATACCACCTTGCCCATGCATTGTAGGAAATCAATTGAGGGCAAAGTGGCAAAATTAAGAGGTTGGAGGTTTTTGTTCGCGGGCATCCTATGATACCACCATGACCTTATGGTAAGAATGCCCTAACCCGGGGCGAATCGGAGCAACTCTCATTGATACCACCTTGCCCATGCATTGTAGGAAATCAATTGAGGGCAAAGTGGCAAAATTAAGAGGTTGGAGGTTTTTGTTCGCGGGCATCCTATGATACCACCATGACCTTATGGTAAGAATGCCCTAACCCGGGGCGAATCGGAGCAACTCTCATTGATACCACCTTGCCCATGCATTGTAGGAAATCAATTGAGGGCAAAGTGGCAAAATTAAGAGGTTGGAGGTTTTTGTTCGCGGGCATCCTATGATACCACCATGACCTTATGGTAAGAATGCCCTAACCCGGGGCTAATCGGAGCAACTCTTATTTTTTTCACTTTGCCTATGCTTCGTAGGAAACCATTTGGGGAAAGTGGGAAAAATAAAAGGTTGGATTTTCTTGCTCGCCGACGTCCTATGAGACTTCCATGACCTTAGGGTTCGTATGCCTAATTTGGGGTAAATCAGAGCAACTCTTATTTTTACCACTTTGCCCATGCTTTGTAGGGAACCAATTGAGGGCAAAGTGGCAAAAATAAGAGGTTGGTGTTTTTTGCTCGCGGGCATCCTATGGTACTACCATGACCTTATGGTAAGTATGCCCCAACCCGGAGTGAATCGGAGTAACTCTTATTTTTACCACTTTGCTCATTCTTTGTAGGGAACCAATTGAGGGCAAAGTGGCAAAAATAAGAGGTTGGAGTTTTTTGCTCGCGGGAATCCTATGGTACTACCAAAACGTAAGGGTAAGTATGCCCCAAGTTGGGGCGAAGAGGAGCAACTCTTATTTTTACCACTTTACCCATGCTTTGTCGAGAACCAATTGATGGCAAAGTGGTCAAAATAAGCGGTTGGATTTTCTTGCTCGCGGGCATCCTATGGTACTAGCTTGACCTTAGGGTTAGTATGCCTCAATTTGGGGTAAATCGGAGTAGATCTTATTTTTACCACTTTGCCTATGCTTCGTAGGAAACCACTTGGGAGAAAGGGGGAAAAATAAGATGTTGGCTTTATTGCTCGCGGGAATCCTATGGTACTACTAAGACGTTAGGGTAAGTATGGCCCAAGTTGGGGCGAATCGGAGCAACTCTTATTTTTACCACATTCCTCATGCTTTGTAGGGAACCAATTGAGAGGAAAAAGGCAAAAATAAGAGGTTGTTGTTTTTTGCTCGCGGGCATCCTATGGTACTAGCATGACCTTAGGGTAAGTATGCCTCAATTTGGGGTAACTCGGAGCAACTCTTATTTTTGCCAGTTTGCCCATGCTTTTCAGGCAACCAATTGAGGGAATGTGGTCAAAATAAGAGGTTGGATTTTCTTGCTCGCAGGCATCGTATGGTACTAGCATGACCTTAGGGTTAATATGCCTCAATTTGGGGTAAATCGGAGCAACTCTTATTTTTACCAATTTGCCCATGCTTTGTAGGCATCCAATTGAGGGCAAAGTGGCAAAAATAAGAGGTTGGAGTTTTTTGCTCGCGGGAATCCTATGGTACTACCAAGACGTTAGGGTAGGTATACCCCTACCAGGGGCGAATCGGAGCAACTCTCATTTATACCACTTTGCCCATGCATTATAGGAAACCAATTGAGGGCAAAATGGTAAAAAATAGAGGTTGGAGTTTTTTGCTCGCGGGCATCCTATGGTACTACCATGACCTTATGGTAAGTATGCCCCAACCCGGGGTGAATCGGAGCAACTCCCACTTTTACCACTTTGCCCATACTTTGTAGGGAACCAATTGAGGGCAAAGTCGCAAAAATAAGAGGTTGGAGTTTTTTGCTCGCGGACATCATATGGTACTTCCAAGACAATAGGATAGGTATACCCCTACCAAAGGCGAATCAGAGCAAATCTCATTTATACCACCTTGCCCATGCATTGTTGGAAATCAATTGAGGGCAAAGTGGCAAAAATAAGAGATTGGAGTTTTTTTCTCGCAGGCATCCTATGGTACTATCAGGACCTTATGGTAAGTATGCCCCAACCCAAGGTGAATCGGAGCAACTCTTATTTTTACCACTTTGCCTATGCTTTGTAGGAAACCACTTGGGAGAAAGTGGGCAAAATAAGAAGTTGGATTTTCTTGCTCGCGGGAAACCTATGGTACTACGAAGACGTTAGGGTAAGTATGCCCCAAGTCGGGGCGAATCGGAGCAACTCTTACTTTTACCACTTTGCCCATGCTTTATAGGGAACCAATTGAGGGCAAAGTCGCAAAAATAAGAGGTTGGAGTTTTTTGCTCGCGGACATCCTATGGTACTATCATGACCTTATGGTAAGTATGCCCCAACCCGAGGCGAATCGGAGCAACTCTTATTTTTACCACTTTGCCTATGCTTTGTAGGAAACCACTAGGGAGAAAGTGGGAAAAATAAGATGTTGGATTTTCTTGCTCGCGGGAAACCTATGGTACTACGAAGACGTTAGGGTAAGTATGCCCCAACCCGAGGCGAATCGGAGCAACTCTTATTTTTACCACTTTGCCTATGCTTTGTAGGAAACCACTAGGGAGAAAGTGGGAAAAATAAGATGTTGGATTTTCTTGTTCGCGGGAATCCGATGGTACTACCAAGACGTTAGGGTAGGTATAACCCTTCCAACGGCGAATCGGAGCAACTCTCATTTATACCACTTTGCCCATGCATTACTAGAAACCAAATGAGGGTAAAATGGCAAAAATATGAGGTTGGATTTTTTTGCTCGCGGGCATCCTATGGTACTACCATGACCTTATGGTATGTATGCCCCAACCCGGGGCGAATCGGAGCAACTCTTATTTTTACCACTTTGCCTATGCTTTGTAGGAAACCACTTGGGAGAAAGTGGGCAAAATAAGAAGTTGGATTTTCTTGCTCGCGGGAATCCTATGGTACAACCAAGACGTTAGGGTATGTATTACCCAAGTCAGGGCGAATCGGAGCAACTCTTATTTTTTCCACTTTGCCCATGCTTTGTAGGGAACCAATTGAGGGAAAGTGGTCAAAATAAGAGGTTGGATTTTCTTGCTCGCGGGCATCCTATGGTACTAGCATGACCTTAGAGTAAGTATGCCTCAATTTGGGACAAATCGGAGCAACTCTTATTTTTACCACTTTGCCTATGCTTTGTAGGAAACCACTAGGGAGAAAGTGGGAAAAATAAAAGGTTTCATTTTCTAGCTCGCGGGCATCCTATGGTACTAGCATGACCTTAGAGTAAGTATGCCTCAATTTGGGACAAATCGGAGCAACTCTTATTTTTACCACTCTGCCTATGCTTTGTAGGAAACCACTAGGGAGAAAGTGGGAAAAATAAAAGGTTTCATTTTCTAGCTCGCGGGCATCCTATGGTACTAGCATGACCTTAGAGTAAGTATGCCTCAATTTGGGACAAATCGGAGCAACTCTTATTTTTACCACTCTGCCTATGCTTTGTAGGAAACCACTTGGGAGAAAGTGGGCAAAATAAGAAGTTGGATTTTCTTGCTCGCGGGCATCCTATGGTACTAGCATGACCTTAGAGTAAGTATGCCTCAATTTGGGACAAATCGGAGCAACTCTTATTTTTACCACTTTGTCCATTCTTTATAGGGAACCAATTGAGGGGAAAGTAGCAAAAATAAGTGGTTGGAGTTTTTTGCTCGCGGGCATCTTATTTTACTACCAAGACGTTAGGGTAGGTATACCCCCACCAGGGGCGAATCGGAGCAACTCTCATTTATACCACCTTGCCCATGCATTGTAGGAAACTAATTGACGGCAACGAGGCAAAAATAAGAGGTTGGAGTTTTTTGCTCACGGGCATCCTATGCTGCTACCATGACCTTATGGTAAGTATGCCCCAACCCGGGGTGAATCGGAACAACTCTTATTTTTACCACTTTGCGTATGCTTTGTTGGAAACCACTTTGGGGAAAGTGGGAAAAATAAAAGATTGGATTTTCTTGCTCGCGGACGTCCTATGAGACTTCCATGACCTTAGGGTTTGCATGTCTCAATTTGGGATAAATCGGAGCAGCCCTTATTTTTACCACTTTGCCCATGCTTTGTAGGGAACCAATTGTGGGAAAGTGGTCAAAATAAGAGGTTGGATTTTCTTGCTCGCAGGCATCCTATGGTACTGGCATGACCTTAGAGTATGTATGCCTCAATTTGGGGCAAATCGGGTCAAATCTTATTTTTACCACTTTGCCCATGCTTTGTAGGGATCCAATTGAGGGCAAAGTGGCAAAAATAAGAGGTTGGAGTTTTTTTCTCGCTGGCATCCTATGGTACTGCTAAGATGTTAGCGTAGGTATACCCATACCAGGGGCAAATCGGAGCAACTCTCATTTATACCACCTTGCCCATGCATTGTAAGAAACCAATTGAGGGCAAAGTGGCAAAAATAAGTGGTTGGAGTTTTTTGCTTGCGGGCATCCTATGGTACTGCCATGACCTTATGCTAAGTGTGCCTCAACCCTGGGCGAATCGGAGCAATTCTTATTTTTACCACTTTGCCTATGCTTTGTAGGAAACCACTTTGGGGAAAGGGGGAAAAATAAAAGGTTGCATTTTCAAGCTCGCGGGCATCCTATGGTATTACAAAGACGTTAGGGTACGTATAGCCCAACCAACGGAGAATCGGAGCAACTCTCATTTATACCACCTTGCCTATGCATTGTAGGAAACCAATTGAGGGCAAAGTGGCAAAATTAAGAGGTTGGAGTTTTTCGCTCGCGGGCATCCTATGGTACAACCATGACCTTATGATACGTATGCCCCAACCCGGGGTGAATAGGAGCAACTCTTATTTTTACCACTTTGCCCATTCTTTGTAGGGAACCAATTGAGGGCAAAGTGGCAAAAATAAGAGGTTGGAGTTTTTTGCTCGCGGGAATCCTATGGTACTACCAAGACGTAAGGGTAAGTATGCCCCAAGTTGGGGCGAATCGGAGCAACTCTTATTTTTACCACTTTGCCCAAGCTTTGTAGGGAACCAATTGGGGGAAAGTGGTCAAAATAAGAGGTTGGATTTTCTTGCTCGCGGGCATCCTATGGTACTAGCATGACCTTAGAGTAAGTATGCCTCAATTTGGGGCAAATCTGAGCACCTCTTATTTTTACCACTTTTCCCATGCTTTCTAGGGAACCAACTAAGGGGAAAGTGGCAAAAATAAGAGGTTGCCGTTTTTTGCTTGCGGGCATCCTTTCGAACTACCGAGACGTTAGGGTAGGTATACCCCCACCAGGGGCGAATCGGAGCAACTCTCATTTATACCAACTTGCCCATGCATTGTCGGAAACCATTTGACGGCAAAGTGGCAAAAATAAGAAGTTGGAGTTTTTTGCTCGTGGGCATCCTATGGTACTACCATGACCTTATGGTAAGTATGCCCTAATCCGGGGCGAATCGGAACAACTCTTATTTTTTCCACTTTGCCTATTATGCTTTGTAGGAAACCACGTTGGGGAAAGTCGGAAAAATAAAAGGTTGTATTTTCTTGCCCGCGGGCATCCTATGGTACTTCCAAGACAATAGGGTAGGTATACCCCTACCAAAGGCGAATCGGAGCAACTCTCATTTATACCACCTCGCCCATGCATTGTAGGAAATCAATTGAGGGCAAAGTGGCAAAAATAAGAGATTGGAGTTTTTTTTTCGCAGGCATCATATGCTACTATCATGACCTTATGGTAAGTATGCCCCAACCCGAGGCGAATCGGAGCAACTCTTATTTTTACCACTTTGCCTATGCTTTGTAGGAAACCACTAGGGAGAAAGTGGGAAAAATAAGATGTTGCATTTTCTTGTTCGCGGGAATCCGGTGGTACTACCAAGACGTTAGGGTAAAAGCATGCCCCAAGTCGGGGCGAATCGGAGAAACTCTAATTTTAACCACTATGCCAATGCTTTGTAGGAAACTAATTGAGGGCAAAGTGACAAAAATAAGAGGTTGGATTTTCTTGCTCGCGGGCATCCTATGGTACTAGCATGACCTTAGAGTAAGTATGCCTCAATTTGGGGCAAATCTGAGCAACTCTTATTTTTACCACTTTGCCCATGCTTTCTAGAGAACCAATGGAGGGGAAAGTGGCAAAAATAAGAGGTTGCTGTTTTTTGCTCGAGGGCATCCTTTGGAACTACCGAGACGTTAGGGTAGGTATACCCACCCCAGGGGCGAATGGGAGCAACTCTCATTTATACCACCTTGCCCATGCATTGTAGGAAACCAATTGACGGCAAAGTGGCAAAAATAAGAAGTTGGAGTTTTTTGCTCGCGGGCATCCTATGGTACTGCTATGACCTTATGGTAAGTATGCCCTAATCCGGGGCGAATCAGAGCAACTCTTATTTTTTCCACTTTGCCTATGCTTTGTAGGAAACCACGTTGGGGAAAGTCGGAAAAATAAAAGGTTGTATTTTCTTGCCCGCGGGCATCCTATGGTACTACCAAGACGTTAGGGTAGGTATACCCCTACCAGGGGCGAATCGAAGCAACTCTCATTTATACCACCTTTCCCATGCATTGTAGGAAACCAATTGAGGGCGAAGTGGCAAAACTAAGGAGAGTCTTTTGCTCGCGGGCATCCTATGGTACTACCATGACCTTATGGAAAGTATGCCCCAACCCGGGGTGAATTGGAGCAACTCTTATTTTTACCACTTTGCCCATGCTTTGTAGGGAACCAATTGAGGGCAAAGTGGCAAAAATATGAGGTTGGAGTCATTTGCTCGCGGGCATCCTATGGTACTTCCAGGACAATAGGGTAGGTATACACCCCTACCAAAGGCGAATCGGAGCAACTCTCATTTATACCACCTTGCCCATGCATTGTAGTAAATCAATTGGGGGAAAAGTGGCAAAAATAAGAGATTGGAGTTTTTTTCTTGCGGGCATCATATGGTACTATCATGACCTTATGGTAAGTATGCCCCAACCCGAGACGAATCGGAGCAACTCTTATTTTTACCACTTTGCCCATGCTTTCTATGTAACCAATTGAGGGGAAAGTGGCAAAAATAAGGGGTTGCAGTTTTTTGCTCGTGGGCATCCTTTGGAACTACCGAGACGTTAGGGTAGGTATACCCCCACCAGGGGCGAATCGGAGCAACTCTCATTTATACCACCTTGCCCATGCATTGTAAGAAACCAATTGACGGCAAAGTGGCAAAAATAAGAGGTTGGAATTTTTTGCTCGCGGGCATCCTATGCAACTACCATGACCTTATGGTAAGTATGCCCCAACCCGGGGTGAATCGGAACAAGTCTTATTTTTACCACTTTGCGTATGCATTGTAGGAAACTACTTTGGGGAAAGTGGGAAAAATAAAAGGTTGGATTTTTGTGCTCGCGGACGTCCTATGAGACTTCCATGACCTTAGGGTTTGCATGCCTCAATTTGGGGTAAATCGGAGCAGCCCTTATTTTTACTACTTTGCCCATGCTTTGTAGGGAACCAATTGTGGGAAAGTGGTCAAAATAAGAGGTTGGATTTTCTTGCTCGCAGGCATCCTATGGTACTAGCATGACCTTAGATGAAGTATGCCTCGATTTGGGGCAAATCGGGGAAATCTTATTTTTACCACTTTGCCCATGCTTTGTAGGGAACCAATTGTGGGCAAAGTGGCAAAAATAAGAGGTTGGAGTTTTTTTCTCGCTGGCATCCTATGGTAGTGCTAAGATGTTAGTGTAGGTATACCCGTACCAGGGGCAAATCGGAGCAACTCTCATTTATACCACGTTGCCCATGCATTGTAGGAAACCAATTGAGGGCAAAGTGGCAAAAATAAGAGGTTGGAGTTTTTTGCTCGCTGGCATCCTATGGTATTGCTAAGATGTTAGCGTAGGTATACCCGTACAAGGGGCAAATCGGAGCAACTCTCATTTATACCACGTTGCCCATGCATTGTAGGAAACCAATATAGGGCAAAGTGGCAAAAATAAGAGGTTGGAGTTTTTTGCTCGCGGGCATCCTATGCTACTACCATGACCTTATGGTTAGTTTGCCCCAAGCCGGGGTGAATCGGAACAACTCTTATTTTTACCACTTTGCGTATGCTTTGTAGGAAACCACTTTGGGGAAAGTGGGAAAAATAAAAGGTTAGATTTTCTTGCTCGCGGACGTCCTATGAGACTTCCATGACCTTAGGGTTTGCATGCCACAATTTGGGGTAAATCGGAGCAGCCCTTATTTTTACCACTTTGTCCATGCTTTGTAGGGAACCAATTGTGTGAAAGTGGTCAAAATAAGAGATTAGATTTTCTTGCTCGCAGGCATCCTATGGTACTACCAAGGCATTAGGGTAAGTATGCCCCATGTCGGGGCGAATCGGAGCAACTCTTATTTTTACCACTTTGCCAATGCTTTGTAGGGAACCAATTGAGGGCGAAGTGGCAAAAATAAGAGGTCGGAGTTTTTTGCTCGCGGGCATCCTATGCTACTACCATGACCTTATGGTTAGTATGACCCATGCTGGGGTGAATCGGAACAACTCTTATTTTTACCACTTTGCGTATGCTTTGTAGGAAACCATTTGGGGAAAGTGGGAAAAATAAAAGGTTGGATTTTCTTGCTCGCGGACGTCTTTAGTTGGAAACCAGTGCAAATCGGAGCAAATCAGTGCAACTCTTATTTTTACAACTTTGTCTTACCTTAGTTGGAAACCAATTGGGTGAAAGTAGTAAAAATAAGAGGTTGGATTTTTTTGCTCGCAGGCATCCTATGGTACTTCCAAGACATTAGGGTAAGTATGCCCCAAGTCGGGGCGAATCGGAGCAACTCTTATTTTTACCACTTTGCCAATGCTTTGTAGGGAACCAATTGAGGGCGAAGTGGCAAAAATAATAGGTCGGAGTTTTTTGCTCGCGGGCATCCTATGGTACATCCAAGATGTTAGGGTAGGTATACCTCTACTAGGGGCGAATCGGAGCAACTCTCATTTATACCACCTTGCCCATGCATTGTAGAAAACCAATTGAGACCAAAGATCCAAAAATAAGAGGTTGGAGTTTTTTGCTCGCGGACATCCTATGGTACTGCCATGACCTTATGGTAAGTATGCCCAAACCCGGAGCGAATTGGAGCAACTCTTATTTTACCACTTTGCGTACGCTTTGTAGGAAACCACTTTGGGGAAAGGGAAAAAATAAAAGGTTGGATTTTCTTGCTCGCGGACGTCCTATGAGACTTCCATGACCTTAGGGTTTGCATGCCTCAATTGGGGGTAAATCGGAGCAGCCCTTATTTTTACCACTTTGCCCATGCATTGTAGGGAACCAATTGTGGGAAAGTGGTCAAAATAAGAGGTTGGATTTTCTTGCTCGCAAGCATCCTATGGTACTTTGCCCATGCATTGCAGGAAACCAATTCAGGAAAAATGGCGAAAATAAGAGGTTTGACTTTCTAGCTCGCGGGCGTCCTATGGTACTTCCATGACCTCAGGATAAGTATGCCCCAATTTGGGGCAAATCGGTGCAACTCTTATTTTTACATCTTTGTCTTTCCTTAGTTGGAAACCAATTGCGTGAGAGTAGCAAAAATAAGAGGTTGGATTTTTTTGCTCGCGGGCATCCTATGGTACTACCAAGACATTAGGGTAAGTATGCCCCAAGTTGGGGCGAATCGGAGCAACTCTTATTTTTACCACTTTGCCAATGCTTTGTAGGGAACCAATTGAGGGCGAAGTGGCAAAAATAAGAGGCTGGAGTTTTTTGCTCGCGGGCATCCTATGGTACATCCAAGATGTTAGGGTAGGTATACCCCTACCAGGGGCGAATCGGAGCAACTCTCATTTATACCACCTTGCCCATGCATTGTAGAAAACCAATTGAGGGCAAAGTGGCAAAAATAAGAGGTTGGAGTTTTTTGCTCGCGGGCATCCAATGGTACAACTATGACCTTATGGTAAGTATGCCCCAACCCGGAGCGAATTGGAGCAACTCTTATTTGTACCACTTTGCCTATGCTTTGTAGGAAACCACTTTGGGGATAGTGGGAAAAATAAAAGGTTGCATTTTCTAGCTCGCGGGCATCCTATGGTACTACCAAGACATTAGGGTAGGTATAGCCCTACCAGCGGCGAATCGGAGCAACTCTCATTTATTCCACCTTGCCCATGCATTGTAGGAAACCAATTGAGGGCAAAGTGGCAAAAATAAGAGGTTGGAGTTTTTTGCTCGCGGGCATCCTATGGTACAACTATGACCTTATGGTAAGTATGCCCCAACCCGGAGCGAATTGGAGAAACTCTTATTTTTACCACTTTGCCTATGCTTTGTAGGAAACCACTTTGGGGAAAGTGGGAAAAATAAAAGGTTGGATTTTCTTGCTCGCGGGCATCCTATGCTACTACCAAGAAATTAGGGTAGGTATACCCCTACCAGCGGCGAATCGAAGCAACTCTCATTTATACCACTTTGCCCATGCATTGTAGGAAACCAATTGAGGGCAAAGTGGCAAAAATAAGAGGTTGGAGTTTTTTGCACGCGGGCATCCTATGCTACTACCATGACCTTATGGTAAGTATGCCCCAACCCGGGGTGAATCAGAACAACTCTTATTCTTACCACTTTGCGTATGCTTTGTAGGAAACTACTTTGGGGATAGTGGGAAAAATAAAAGGTTGGATTTTCTTGCTCGCGGACGTCCTATGAGCCTTCCATGACCTTAGGGTTTGCATGCCTCAATTTGGGGTAAATCGGAGCAGCCTTTATTTTGACCACTTTGCCCATGCTTTGTAGGGAACCAATTGTGGGAATTGGGGACAAATTAAGAGGTTGGATTTTGTTGCTCGCAGGCATCCTATGGTACTAGCATGACCTTAGAGTAAGTATGCCTCAATTTGGGACAAATCGGGGCAAATATTATTTTTACCACTTTGCCCATGCTTTGTAGGGAACCAATTGTGGGCAAAGTGGCAAAAATAAAAGGTTGGAGTTTTTTTCTCGCTGGCATCCTATGGTACTGCTAAGATGTTAGCGTAGGTATACCCGTACTAGGGGCAAATCGGAGCAACTCTCATTTATACCACGTTGCCCATGCATTGTAGGAAACCAATTGAGGGCAAAGTGGCAAAAATAAGAGGTTGGAGTTTTTTGCTCGCGGGCATCCTATGCTACTACCATGACCTTATGGTAAGTACGCCCCAAGCCGGGGTGAATCGGAACAACACTTATTTTTACCAATTTGCGTATGCTTTGTAGGAAACCACTTTGGGGAAAGTGGGAAAAATAAAAGGTTGGATTTTCTTGCTCGTGGACGTCCTATGAGACTTCCATGACCTTAGGGTTGGCATGCCTCAATTTGAGGTAAATCGGAGCAGCCCTTATTTTTACCACTTTGCCCATGCTTTGTAGGGAACCAATTGTGGGAAAGTGGTCAAAATAAGAGGTTGGATTTTCTTTCTCGCAGGCATCCTATGGTACTTTGCCCATACATTGCAGGAATCCAATTGAGGGGAAAGTGGCAAAAATAAGAGGTTTGAGTTTCTTGCTCGCGGGCGTCCTATGGTACTTCCATGACCTTAGGGTAAGTATGCCCCAATTTGGGGGAAATTGGTGCAACTCTTATTTTTACAACTTTGTCTTTCCTTAGTTGGAAACCCAATTGGGTGAATGTAGCAAAAATAAGAGATTGGATTTTTTTGCTCGCGGTCATCCTATGGTACTACCAAGACGTTAGGGTAAGTATGCCCCATGTCGGGGCGAATCGGAGCAACTCTTATTTTTACCACTTTGCCCATGCTTTGTAGGGAACCAATTGAGGGAAAAGTGGCAAAAAGAAGAGGTTGGAGTTTTTTGCTCACGGACATCCTATGGTACATCCAAGATGTTAGGGTAGGTATACCCATACCAGGGGCGAATTGGACCAACTCTTATTTTTACCACTTTGCCCATGCTTCGTAGGGAACCAATTGAGGGCAAATTGGCAAAAATAAGAGGTTGGAGTTTTTTGCTCGCGGGCATCCTATGGTACAACTATGACCTTATGGTAAGTATGCCCCAACCCGGAGCGAATTGGAGAAACTCTTATTTTCACCACTTTGCCTATGCTTTGTAGGAAACCACTTTGGGGAAAGTGGGAAAAATAAAAGGTTGGATTTTCTTGCTCGCGGGCATCCTATGCTACTACCAAGAAATTAGGGTAGGTACACCCCTACCAGCGGCGAATCGAAGCAACTCTCATTTATACCACTTTGCCCATGCATTGTAGGAAACCAATTGAGGGCAAAGTGGCAAAAATAAGAGGTTGGAGTTTTTTGCTCGCGGGCATCCTATGCTACTACCATGACCTTATGGTAAGTATGCCCCAACCCGGGGTGAATCGGAACAACTCTTATTCTTACCACTTTGCGTATGCTTTGTAGGAAACTACTTTGGGGATAGTGGAAAAAATAAAAGGTTGGATTTTCTTGCTCGCGGACGTCCTATGAGACTTCCATGACCTTAGGGTTTGCATGCCTCAATTTGGGGTAAATCGGAGCAGCCTTTATTTTGACCACTTTGCCCATGCTTTGTAGGGAACCAATTGTGGGAAAGTGGTCAAAATAAGAGGTTGGATTTTCTTGCTCGCAGGCATCCTACGGTACTAGCATGACCTTAGAGTAAGTATGCCCCAATTTGGGACAAATCGGGGCAAATCTTATTTTTACCACTTTGCCCATGCTTTGTAGGGAACCAATTGTGGGAAAGTGGTCAAAATAAGAGGTTGGATTTTCTTGCTCGCAGGCATCCTATGGTACTTTGCCCATGCATTGCAGGAAACCAATTGAGGGGAAAGTGGCAAAAATAAGAGGTTTGAGTTTCTTGCTCGCGGGCGTCCTATGGTACTTCCATGACCTTAGGGTAAGTATGCCCCAATTTGGGGCAAATTGGTGCAACTCTTATTTTTACAACTTTGTCTTTCCTTAGTTGGAAACCAATTGGGTGAAAGTAGCAAAAATAAGAGATTGAATTTTTTTGCTCGCGGGCATCCTATGGTACTACCAAGACGTTAGGGTAAGTATGCCCCATGTCGGGGCGAATCGGAGCAACTCTTATTTTTACCATTTTGCCCATGCTTTGTAGGGAACCAATTGAGGGCAAAGTGGCAAAACGAAGAGGTTGGAGTTTTTTGCTCGCGGACATCCTATGGTACATCCAAGATGTTAGGGTAGGTATACCCATACCAGGGGCGAATTGGAGCAACTCTTATTTTTACCACTTTGCCCATGCTTCGTAGGGAACCAATTGAGGGCAAATTGGCAAAAATAAGAGGTTGAAGTTTTTTGCTCACGGGCATCCTATGGAACTACCACTTTTTGCCTATGCTTTGTAGGAAACCACTTGGGAGAAAGTCGAAAAAATAAGAAGTTGGATTTTCTTGCTCGCGGGCATCCTATGGTACTACCAAGACATTAGGGGAAGTATACCCCAACCCGTGGCGAATCGGAGCAACTCTTCTTTATACCACTTTGCCCATGCATTGCAGGAAACCAATTGAGGGGAAAGTGGCGAAAATAAGAGGTTTGAGTTTCTTGCTCGCGGGCGTCCTATGGTACTTCCATGATCATAGGGTAAGTATGCCCCAATTTGGGGCAAATCGGCGCAACTCTTATTTTTACAACTTTGTCTTTCCTTAGTTGGAAAACAAATGGGTGAAAGTAGCAAAAATAAGAGGTTGGATTTTTTTGCTCGCGGGCATCCTATGGTACTACCAAGACGTTAGGGTAAGTATGCCCCATGTCAGGGCGAATCGGAGCAACTCTTATTTTTACCACTTTGCCCATGCTTTGTTGGGAACCAATTGAGGGCAATGTGGCAAAAATAAGAGGTTGGAGTTTTTTGCTCGCTGGCATCCTATGGTACATCCAAGATGTTAGGGTAGGTATACCCCTACCAGGGGCGAATCGGAGCAACTCTCATTTATACCACCTTGCCCATGCATTGTAGAAAACCAATTGAGGCCAGGGTTGCAAAAATAAGAGGTTGGAGTTTTTTGCTCGCGGGCATCCTATGCTGCTACCATGAGCTTTTGGTAAGTATGCCCCAACCCGCGGTGAATCGGAACAACTCTTATTTTTTCCACTTTGCGTATGCTTTGTAGGAAACCACTTTGGGCAAAGTGGGAAAAATAAAAGGTTGGATTTTCTTGCTCGCGGACGTCCTATGAGACTTCCAGGACCTTAGGGTTTGCATGCCACAATTCGGGGCGAATCGGAGCAACTCTTATTTTCACCACTTTGCCCATGCTTTGTAGGGAACCAATTGAGGGAAAGTGGTCAAAATAAGAGGTTGCATTTTCTTGCTCGCAGGCATCCTATGGTACTTGCATGACCTTAGAGTAAGTATGCCTCAATTTGTGGCAAATCGGGGCAAATCTTATTTTTACCACTTTGCCCATGCTTTGTAGGGAACCAATTGTGGGCAAAGTGGCAAAAATAAGAGGTTGGAGTTTTTTTCTCGCTGGCATCCTATGTTACTGCTAAGATGTTAGCGTAGGTATACCCGTACCAGGGGCAAATCGGAGCAACTCTCATTTATACCACCTTGCCCATGCATTGTAGGAAACCAATTGAGGGCAAAGTGGCAAAAATAAGAGGTTGGAGTTTTTTGCTAGCGGGCATCCTATGGTACTACCATGACCTTATGATAGGTATGCCCCAACCCGGGGTGAATAGGAGCAACTCTTATTTTTACCACTTTGCCTATGCTTTTTAGGAAACCACTTGGGAGAATGTCGGAAAAATAAGAAGTTGGATTTTCTTGCTCGCGGGCATCCTATGGTACTACCAAGACATTAGGGGAAGTATACCCCAACCCGTGGCGAATCGGAGCAACTCTTCTTTATACCACTTTGTCCATGCATTGCAGGAAACCAATTGAGGGGAAAGTGGCGAAAATATGAGGTTTGAGTTTCTTGCTCGCGGGCGTCCTATGGTACTTCCATGACCTTAGGGTTAGTATGCCCCAATTTGGGGCCAATCGGTGCAACTCTTATTTTTACAACTCTGTCTTTCCTTAGTTGGAAACCAATTGGGTGAAAGTAGCGAAAATAAGAGGTTGGATTTTTTTGCTCGCGGGCATCCTATGGTACTACCAAGACGTTAGGGTAAGTATGCCCCAAGTCGGGGTGAATCGGAGCAACTCTTATTTTTACCACTATGCCCATGCTTTGTAGGGAACCAATTGAGGGCAGAGTGGCAAAAATAAGAGGTATGAGTTTTTTGCTCGCGGGCATCCTATGGTACATCCAGGATGTTAGGGTAGGTATACCCTTACCAGGGGCGAATCGGAGCAACTCTCATTTATACCACCTTGCCCATGCATTGTAGAAAACCAATTGAGGCCAAAGTTGCAAAAATAAGAGGTTGGAGTTTTTTGCTTGCGGGCATTCTATGGTACTGCCATGATCTTATGGTAAAAGTATGCCCCAATCCGGAGCGAATTGGAGCAACTCTTATTTTTACCACTTTGCCTATGCTTTGTAGGAAACCAATAGAGGGCAAAGTGGCAAAAATTAGTGGTTGGAGTTTTTTGGTCGCGGGCATCCTATGGTACTATCATTACCTTATGCTATGTATGCCTCAATTCGGGGCGAATCGGAGCAATTCCTATTTTTACCACTTTGCCAATGCTTTGTAGGAAACCACTTTGGGGAAAGTGGGAAAAATAAAAGGTTTCATTTTCTAGCTCGCGGGCATCCTATGGTACTACAAAGACGTTAGGGTAGGTATAGCCCTACCAGCGGCGAATCGGAGCAACTCTCATTTATACCACCTTGCCCATGCATTCAAAGTGGCAAAAATATGAGGTTAGAGTTTTTTGCTCGCGGGTATCCTATGGTACTACCATGACCTTATGGTAAGTATACCCCAACCCGAGTCGAATCGGAGAAACTCTTATTGTTTCCACTTTGCCTATGCTTTGTGGGAAACCACTTGGGAGAAAGCGGGAAAAATAAGAAGTTGGATTTTCTTGGTCGCGGGCATCCTATGGTACTACCAAGACGTTAGGGTAAGTATGCCCCAAGTCGGGACGAATCGGAGCAACTCTTATTTTTACTACTTTGCCCTTGCTTTGTAGGGAACCAATTGAGGGCTGAGTGGCAAAAATAAGAGGTTCGAGTTTTTTGCTCGCGGGCATCCTATGGTACATCCAAGATGTTAGGGTAGGTATACCCCTACCAGGGGCGAATCGGAGCAACTCTCATTTATACCACCTTGCCCATGCATTGTAGAAAACCAATTGAGACCAAAGTTGCAAAAATAAGAGGTTGGAGTTTTTTGCTTGCGGGCATTCTATGGTACTGCCATGACCTTATGGTAAGTATGCCCCAACCCGGAGTGAATTGGAGCAACTCTTATTTTTATCACTTTGCCTATGCTTTGTAGGAAACCAATTGAGGGCAGAGTGGCAAAAATAAGTGGTTGGAGTTTTTTGCTCGCGGGCATCCTATGGTACTACCATTACCTTATGCTATGTATGCCTCAATTCGGGGCGAATCGGAGCAATTCTTATTTTTACCACTTTGCCAATGCTTTGTAGGAAACCACGTTGGGGAAAGTGGGAAAAATAAAAGGTTTCATTTTCTAGCTCGCGGGCATCCTATGGTACTACAAAGACGTTAGGGTAGGTATAGCCCTACCAGCGGCGAATCGGAGCAACTCTCATTTATACCACCTTGCCCATGCATTCAAAGTGGCAAAAATATGAGGTTAGAGTTTTTTGATCGCGGGTATCCTATGGTACTACCATGATCTTATGGTAAGTATACCCCAACCCGAGTCGAATCGGAGCAACTCTTATTGTTTCCACTTTGCCTATGCTTTGTAGGAAACCACTTGGGAGAAAGCGGGAAAAATAAGAAGTTGGATTTTCTTGCTCGTGGGCATCCTATGGTACTACCAAGACGTTAGGGTAAGTATACCCCAACCCGAGGTGAATCAGAGCAACTCTTATTTATACCACTTTGCCCAAGCATTGCAGGAAACCAATTGAGGGCAAAGTGGCAAAAATAAGAGGTTGGAGTTTCTTTCTCGCGGGCGTCCTATGGTACTTCCATGACCTTAGGGTAAGTATGCCCCAATTTGGGACAAATCGGTGCAACTCTTATTTTTATCACTTTGCCTTTCCTTAATTGGAAACCAATTGGGTGAAAGTGGCAAAAATTAAGAGGTTGGATTTTTTTGCTCGCGGGCATCCTATGGTACTACCAAGATGTTAGGGTAAGTATGCCCTAACTCGGGGCGAATCGGAGCAACTCTTATTTTTACCCCTTTGCCCATGTTTTGTAGGAAACCGATTGGGGGCAACGTGGTAAAAATAAGAAGTTGGATTTTCTTGCTCGCGGGCATCCTAGGGTACTACTGTAACCCCCGCTCCTTTCTTCTTACGTAAGCTTCTCTCTTTCTTACGTAAGGCTCCTCCTTTCTGACATAAGCAAATTTCGATTACGGAATTATGCAACAGTCTGCCTTTCTTTCTGGCGACTGCGAGTATCGTCATGCGTACCGAACCATGACGACGTGTCTCTCAAGATATTTGGTGACTTCTAAGGTACGCCCGGTGTTTTAAATGTACTGAAAATAATTATATGAGGTATTCCCAGTATCGTTGAGTTAAACTTGTTTTTAAATGAGACAATTATAATATTTTGATGTGCTCCAAAATATTATAATTGTCGGAGATCATTTTAATATTAATTATTAAAATGATTCCTGTTATTTGAAATATTAAGGGATTTAAATTATGTTGAAGGCTTTAATTAATTAAATGATTTCATCCTTTTAAATATATTAAATAAGACTTCATCATTTTATTAATGATGAAGAAATATTATTTTATAAACTAAAGTTAGTTTAAAATAATATTTACCTTAATTCCTTTGAGTGCTTTTAATTAAGTTAACGTTTATGCATTTTCAAATTAGTATTTTAATATATCAACGTTAGATCGTTTTGAGGACCCCAAGACGAAGGGACTGGATTAAGTACCTAGACCCTCTCTCTTTCTCTCTCACTTTTCCCCAGCCCTCTCTCTCTCTCCTCCCTCTCCCCAGCGTACGCGATAAGCTGCTCTCCCTATGCCCAAACTGCTCCATGCCTCAGCCCGGCGCCGCCGTGCGTCGGCAGCTCTGCCTTCGGCGAGTCCTCCCATGGCCACTCAGCACCACCATGGACCTCTCTTTACCTCCTCCTTCCTCCTCCCTTGGACCGAGGCCCATGGCCTCTCCCCCATGCACGACACTTCTCCTCACGCACACACGGGTTGCACGCCGTGCACCGCCACCCACGGTGGGTAACCACCCTCTCCGGCACCCTCAGGCCACCACCAAGTTAACCCAACCACCCATAGCCCCGATCTGCCACCCATGCACGCACACTCTCTCTCACTCTCCCACGGCCTTTCCTCCATATTGCGGCCAGATCCGCCGCCGTAAGCCACCGTGGCGCCACCTCGACACCACCACGAGATCCACCTCATTTCCCTTAGCCGAACCATTTGTCCAAACTACCACTTTACGTGGTGGGTAATCACTGCACGTGATGGACAGTCACTGCGCGTGACTGACTGCCACTGTACACGGTTAGCTACGCTGTGACGATTAGCGAGCAACGCATGGGTTATTCCGTCGATGGTATAACTCTCTATTCCTCGTTAATTATGTTAGATATTGATTGGTTGATTAGGTTATGGACTGTGCTGTTAGTATTAGGAGAATGACTGGGTTGTATTGAGATGCGCTATGTAGTGCGCTGTGAAATGTTGGGCATATCTGTGTAGTGTGGTGATGTGATGTGCCGTGTATGTGAAGTGTTGGGCGTATATGTGAAGTGTTGTGGACTGTGCTGTGTAATGCAGTTGTGGAGTTTGTGTTGTAATGATGGCGTGGTTGTGCTATGCAATGTAGTTGTGGGGCATGTGTTGTATGGATGTCATGGCATGTGGAGTGGGAACAGTACACGCTAAGTGTACTCTGTGTGTGGTGTAGTGTGAGATAAGGAGAGTATATGTAAAATATACCCTCCTGGCGTATGTGGAGTGGGAATAGTACACGCTGAGTGTACTCTGTGTGTGGTGTAGTGTGAGATAAGGAGAGTATATGTAAAATATACCCTCCTGGCGTATTGTGGAATGGGAAGAGTACACGTGGAGTGTACTCCATGTAATTGACTGACGCACTATACGGTGGGTATGCCGTAGTGGTGATGTAGCGTAACGTGTGAAAAATGGAGTACATGATGAGTATACTCTATGTGGTGGAGTGATGCATCGTATGGCGGGTATGCTATATTGATGATGGGTTGTAGCGGGTATGAAGGGAGTACATGTGGAATGTACTCCATATGGTGGAGTGATGCACCATATGACAGATACGCCATAATGGTAATGTGGCGTGGTGTGTATGAAGGGAGTACATGTGGAATGTACTCCATATGGTGGAGTGATGCACCATGTGGCGGATATGCCATAATGGTGATGTGGCGTGATGGGTATGAAGGGAGTACTTGTGGAATGTACTCAATATGGTAGATTGATGCACCATATGGCGAGTATGTCATAAGGATGATGTGGCGTAGTGTATGTAAATGGAGTATGTGAAGGGAGTTGTACTCCATATGGTAGAGTGATGCACCATAAGGCGGGTATGCCATTGTGGTGATGTGGCATACGTGAAGGGAGTATACGTGGAGTGTACTCCATGAGGCAGCGACACTCCGTGTGGCGTGTCGCAGAGATAAGGATGGTTGTACAGTTGATGGGCACAGAACGTGGTGAATTGTGTCGGGAATTGTGAAACAATGTCCTGAAGTAATTATGGCGTAGCCTGTAGTCTATGGTGACAAGTGTCATCATGATGGACTTAGGGCTAGGAGTATGCTTGAAGTAGCAGAACAAGTGTAAGAGTACGCAACGGAAGCATGACTGGGCCACGTCACGAAGTGATGTGGTTATTGACCGTGACGTGGTTATTGACCGTCGTGGTTGTGATGGATGAGACGTTGGAGTAGAACGTGGTGAGTTGTGTCAGGAACTGTGGAACAGTGTCCTGAAGTAGTTGTGACGCGGCCTGTAGTCTGAGGTGACAAATGTCACTGTAATTGACTTACGGCTGGAAGTATGGATGTAGTAACAGAATAAGTGTAAGAGTGCACAGCGGAAGCATGATTGGGCAACGTCACGAAGTGACGTTGGTTATGGATTGTCATGCTTATGATGGGTGAAGAGTTAGTGTGGAAATGGCGTAACGGGAACATGACGAGATGTCACGATGTGACGGGAGTACGTGAGGAACCGTACTCGTGATGAGTGGTCAAAATAAGAGGTAGGATTTTCTTGCTCGCGGGCATCCTATAGCACTACCATGACCATGAGTAAGTATGCCCCAAACCGGGACGAATCGGAGCAACTCTAATTTTTACCACTTTGCCCTTGCTTAGTTGGAAACCAATTGAGGGCAAACAGGCAAAAATAAGGGGTTGTTGTTTTCTGCTCGCGGGAATCTTATGGTACTACCAAGACGTTTGGGTTGGTATACCCCAACCTGGGGCGATTTGGAGCAACTCTCATTTATACAACTTTGCCCATGCATTATAGGAAACCAATTGAGAGCAAAGTGGCAAAAATAAGATGTTGGAGTTTTTTGCTGGCGGACATCCTATGGTACTACCATGAACTTAGGGTATGTATGCCCCAAACCGGAGCGAGTCACAACAACTCTTATTTATTCCACTTTGCACATGCATTGTAGGAAACAAATTGAGGGCAAAGTGTCAAAAATAAGAGGTTCGAGTTTCTTGCTCGCGAGCATCCTATGGTACTACCATGACCTTATGGTAAGTATGCCCCAACACGGGTCGAATCGGTGCAGCTCTCACTTATACCACTTTTCCCATGCATTGTTGGAAACCAATTAAGGGTAAAGTGGCAAAAATAAGAGGTTTTAGTTTTTTGCTCGTGGGCATCCAATGGTACCACCATGAACTTAGGGTATGTACGCCCCAAACCGGAGCGAGTCACAACAACTCTTATTTATTCCACTTTGCACATGCATTGTAGGAAACAAATTGAGGGCAAAGTGTCAAAAATAAGAGGTTCGAGTTTCTTGCTCGCGAGCGTCCTATGGTACTACCAAGACGTTAGGGTAGGTATACCCCAACTTTGGGCGGATCGGAGTAACTCTCATTTATACCACTTTGCCCATGCATTATAGGAAACCAATTGAAGGCAAAGTGGCAAAAATAAGAGGTTGGAGTTTTTTGCTCTCGGGCATCCTATGGTACTACCAAGACGTTAAGGTAGGTATACCCCAACCTGGGGCGAATCGGAGTAACTCTCATCTCTACCACTTTGCCCATGCATTGTAGGGAAGCAATTGAGGGAAAGTGGTCAAAATAAGAGGTTGGATTTTCTTGCTCGCTGGCATCCTATGGTACTGCCATGACCATATAGTAAGTATGCCCCAAACCGGGATGAATCGGAGTAGCTCTAATTTTTTCCCCTTTGCCCGTGCTTAGTTGGAAACCACTTGAGGGCAAACAGGCAAAAATAAGAGGTTGTTGTTTTCTGCTCGCGGGAATCCTATGGTATTACCAAGACGTTTGGGTAGGTATACACCAACCTGGGGCGAATCGGAGCAACTCTCATTTATACCACTTTGCCCACGCATTATAGGAAACCAATTGAGGGCAAAGTGGCAAAAATAAGAGGTTGGAGTTTTTTGCTCGCGGGCATACTATGGTACTACCCTGACCTTATGGTAAGTATGCCCCAACCCGGGGCGAATCAGAGTAGCTCTCATTTATAACACTTTTCCCATGCATTGTAGGAAACCAATTAAGGGCAAAGTGGCAAAAATAAGAAGTTTTAGTTTTTTGCTCGTGGGCATCTTATGCTACTACCACGAACTTAGGGTATGTATGCCCCAAACCGGAGCGAGTCACAACAACTCTTATTTATTCCACTTTGCACATGCATTGTAGGAAACAAATTGAGGGCAAAATGGAAAAAATAAGAGGTTCGAGTTTCTTGCTCGCGAGTGTCCTATGGTACTACCAAGACGTTAGGTAGGTATACCCCAACCTAGGGCGAATCGGAGTAACTCTCATTTATATCACTTTGCCCATGCATTATAGGAAACCAATTGAGGGCAAAGTTGCAAAAATAAGAGGTTGGAGCTTTTTGCTCGCGGGTATCCTATGGTACAACCATGACCTTATGGTAAGTATGCCCCAACCCGGGACAAATTGGAGCAACTCTTATTTTTACCAGTTTGCCTATGTTTTTTTGGAAACCACAAGGGGCCAAAGTGGGAAAAATAAGAGGTTGGATTTTCTTGCTAGCGGGCATCCTATGGTACTACCATGACCATAGTGTAAGTATGCCCCAACCCGGGACGAATCGAAGCAGCTCCTATTTTTACCACTTTGCCCTTGCTTAGTTGGAAACCAATTGAGGGCAAACAGGCAAAAATAAGAGGTTGGACTTTTTTGCTCGCGGGCATCCTATGGTACTACCATGACCTTATGATAAGTATGCCCCAACCCGGGGTGAATCGGAGTAGCTCTCATTTATACCACTTTTCCCATGCATTGTAGGAAACCAACCAAGAGCAAAGTGGCAAAAATAAGAGGTTTTAGTTTTTTGCTCGTGGGCATCCTATGGTACTACCATAAACTTAGGGTATGTATGGCCCAAACCGGGGCAAGTCGCAACAGCTCTTATTTATTCCACTTTGCACATGCATTGTAGGAAACAAATTGAGGGCAAAGTGGCAAAAATAAGAGGTTCGACTTTCTCGCTCGCAAGCGTCCTAACTACCAAGACGATAGGGTAGGTATACCCCAACCCGGGGCGAATCGGTGTAGCTCTCATTTATACCACTTTTGCCATACATTGTAGGAAACCAATTAAAGGCAAAGTGGCAAAAATTAGAGGTAGGAGTTTTTTGCTCACGGGCATCCTATGGTACTTCCATGACCTTAGGGTAAGTATGTCCCAATTTGGGGCAAATCAGAGCAACTCTTATTTTTACCAGTTTGCCCTTGCTTAATTGGAAATCAATTGAGGGCGAACAGGCAAAAATAAGTGGTTGGACTTTCTTGCTCGTGGGCGTCCTTTGGTATTACCCTGACCTTATGGTAAGTTTGCCCCAGCCCGGGGCGAATCGGAGCAACTCTTATTTTTACCACTTTGCCCATGCCTTGTAGGAAACCAATTGGGGGCAAAGTGGCGAAAATAAGAGGTTGGATTTTCTTGCTCGCGGGCATCCTATGGTACTACCAAGACGTTAGTGTAGGAATACCCCAACCTGGGGGGAATCGCAACAACTCTCATTTATACCACTTTGCCCATTCATTGTAGGAAACCAATTGAGGGCAAGTTTGCCCCATGACCTTATGCTACTACCATGAACTTAGCGTATGTATGCCCCAAACCGGAGCGAGTCACAACAACTCTTATTTATTCCACTTTGCACATGCATTGTAGGAAACAAATTGAGGGCAAAGTGTCAAAAATAAGAGGTTCGAGTTTCTTGCTCGCGAGCGTCCTATGGTACTACCATGACCTTATGGTAAGTTTGCCCCAACCCGAGGCGAATCAGAGCAACTCTTATTTTTACCACTTTGCCTATGCTTTGTAGGAATCCACTTGGGAGAAAGTGGGAAAAATAAGAAGTTGGATTTTCTGACTTGCGGGAATCCTATGGTACTACCAAGACGTTAGGGTAAGTATGCCCCAAGTCGGGGCGAATCGGAGCAACTCATACTTTTACCACTTTGCCCATGCTTTGTAGGGATCCAATTGAGGGAAAGTGGTCAAAATAAGAGGTTGGATTTTCTTGCTCGCGGGCATCCTATGGTACTAGCATGACCTTAGAGTAAGTATGCCTCAATTTGGGGCAAATCGGAGCAACTCTTATTCTTACCACTTCGCCCATGCTTTCTTGGGAACCAATTGAGGGGGGGAGTGGCAAAAATAAGAGGTTGGAGTTTTTTGATCGCGGGCATCCTACGGTGCTACCAAGACGTTGGGGTAGGTATACCCCCATCAGGGGCGAATCGGAGCAACTCTCATTTATACCACCTTGCCCATACATTGTACGAAACCAATTGAGGGCAAAGTGGCAAAAAATAGAGGGTGGAGTTTTTTGCTCACGGGCATCCTATGGTACTACCATGACCTTATGGTAAGTATGCCCCAACCCGGGGTGAATCGGAGTAACTCTTATTTTTACCACGTTTGTGGGAGTATCATTTGCCATTCATTGAATTGCTACATGGACATTTGCGGGAGTATCATTTGCCCTTATTAGAGTGTGCATATAAAACCTTGCATACTACTATTTCTTATTCTCTATTTGAGGTTGTTTATGGTTTTAATCCACTTACTCCTTTACCTTTGATGGCTTTGCTTGTTGATGATAGGAGTAGCTTGAATGAACATTTTCAATTTCTTGAGAAAATTCATGAAAATACACATGAAGTAGATCTTTCAAGTGAGTATCAAGTTTTCGCCATTTTCAATGTTACGAACATTTTTCCTTTTGATCCAGGTGGAGATTCGAGGTCGAATCCTTTTGAGGAGAGGGGGAATGATGGGAACCAAGGTGGGCCTAGTCTTAAAGATCATTTGCAAATTCTAGATGGGCCAATTACA
>QEOW01004178.1:526611-544557 GCA_003123825.1 Juglans hindsii
AGATCAAGGACCAAGAAGATCAAGGAAGCAATGCACGGATTGGTGCAATCCACTTGGGATGAAGCTAGCAAGAGCCCAACACTCAAGATGGGCTTGAAAGAAGGAGAACCAGCTTTGATCCACTTGATTCAAGCTGTGGAAGACATGGCTTAGAGATAGGGCCTATTGTTATTTGAGACTTAAAATTTGGTTAAATGATTTATTTTATTAGATTAGAATAAGTGGGCTTGAAAATGTCTGGCCTACATGTCTTATTTTCAATGAACTAGAGTTTTCAAGAAGGCCTTGTATTTTGGCCAAGGGCTTACTTAGAAAGTTACTTTTTAGGAATTAGGGTTTTAAGAGGTACTGTAGCATTACTGTAGCCGTACTGTAGCCGCGGTACTGTAGCGTGACACTGTTCATCAGGGGTATTTTGGGTAAAAAGGGGCTTTATTTTGGCTAGGGTATTAATTAGGTTTAGTTTAAATACTCCTTGTAGCCTCATTTGAAGATCAGACAATATTGAATTTTATTTGTGAGTTGAGTTTTCTCCTCCTGTTCTTGATTGAACTCTTGAACTTATCAAAGGTAAATCACAACCTTTGTGGCGTTCCTCCTTTGTAATCTGGGTTCTTGAGACGGGTTCTTCAACGGGTCTAGATTTTAATATAATTTAGGTTCTTGAAACGGGTTCTCATCGGGTCTAGATTCTCCATCCTTGACTTGATTTTTGGCTTTCTTGGGGAGTTTTCAAATTGATTGTGGGTTCAAGGGAATTCATTCCCGCGGGTTCATATCATTTGGTATTCAGAGCAAGGTTTCCAATCAGGTCTTATTCTATCTTTTATTTATTGCATATTTAATTCTAGGGCTTCATTGTTCTAGGATTGATTACAAAAAAAAAAAAAAAATAGTGGTGGTTAGCAGACTTCTTCACTATTGTTAGGGTTGCTGAAATTCATTGTTCTAGGGTTTGTGTTGGCTGAAATCTCTTGTTCTAGGNCCCTTGGTTAGTTGGAAACCAATTGAAGGCAAAGTGGGAAAAATAAGAGGATGGAGTTTCTTGCTCGCGGGCATCCTGTCGTACTACCCAGACGTTAGGGTACTTATGCCCCAACCCTGGGCGTATCGGAGCAACTCTTATTTATACCACTTTGCTCATGCATTGTAGGAAACCGATTGAGGGCAAAGTGGCAAAAATAAGAGGTTGGATTTTCGTGCTCGCGGGCATCCTATTTTACTACCATGACCATAGAGTAAGTATGCCCCAACCCGGGATGAATCGGAGCATCGCTTATTTTTACCACTTTTGATGGGAACCAAGGTGGGCCTAGTCTTAAAGACTATTTGCAAATTCCAGATGGGCCAATTACAAAATCAAGGGCCAAGAAGATCAAGGAAGTAATGCACAGATTGGTGCAATCCACTTGGGATGAAGCTAGCAAGAGCTCAACACTGAAGATGGGTCTGAAAGAAGAAGAACCAGCTTTGATCCACTTTATTCAAGCTGTGGAAGACATGACTTAGAGATACGGCCTATTGTTATTGGAGGCTTCTAATTTGGTTAAATGATTTGTTTTATTAGTTTAGATTAAGTGGGCTTGAAGATGCTTGGCTCACATGTCTTATTTCTTATGAACTATGTTTTTGGGAAGGCCTTGTATTTTTGGCCAAGGGCTTATTTGGAAAGTTATATTTTAGGAACTAGGGTTTCATCAATTTATTGTAGGGGTTACTGTAGCTGTGGGTACTGTAGCCGGTACTGTTCATCAAGGGTAATTTTGGGTAATAGGGGCTTTATTTTGGCTAGGGTTTTGATTAGGTTTGGGTTTAAAAACTCTTTGTAGCCTCATTTGAGAGGCAGACAATATTGAATTTTATTTGTGAGTTGAGTTTTCTCCTCTTGTTCTTGATTGAACTCTTGAACTTATCAAAGATAAATCACAACCTTTGTGGCGTTCCTCCTTTGTAATCTGGGTTCTTGAGACGGGTTCTTCAACGGGTCTAGATTTTAATATAATCTAGGTTCTTGAAACGGGTTCTCATCGGGTCTAGATTCTCCATCCTTGACTTGATTTTTGGCTTTCTTGGGGAGTTTTCAAATTGATTGTGGGTTCAAGGGAATTCATTCCCACGGGTTCATATCATTTGGTATTCAGAGCAAGGTTTCCAATCAGGTCTGATTCTATCTTTTAATTTCTTGCATCCTTAAATTTAATTCTAGGGCTACATTGTTCTAGAGTTGCCAAAAAAAAAAAATTGCAGAAACGAAAAGTAGGCTGCCAAAATTCTAAGGGTTTTGGGTTTGGCTGAAATTTGCATCACCTAGGGTTTTAAAATTCTAGGGTTTAATGCATATCTGAGTTTGTCAATTGCTTGGAATGTCGTTCCATTGATTCTCTTCTATTTCGTTGTCAATTCTTGTGTGCTTCAATTCAATTGCTTGATTTTTACAATTGAGTATTTCTGTTTGTGATTGAATTAGAAAAAAAGAAAAGAAAAGAAAAGAAAGGAAAGGAAAAGAAAAGAAGAGAAAAGAAAAGAAAAGAAAGGAAAGGAAAGGAAAAGAAAAAAAAAAATTCGAAAAAAAAAAGAAGAAGAAGAAGAAGAAGAAGAAGAAGAAGGAGAAGAAGATAAGGAGAGGTAGCATATTTAAAGGTTGCTACATAGTTACAACAAAGACAAAGAAAAACATTTGTTGATTGAGTTTTGTCCTCAAAGGGGCTGAATACATATTTGTAGTTGGTATCTTCTTCTATAATTACTCTTTCCCTCATATAAATTCCTTGAGTCCCGTGTCGTTTTATTCCTTCCTTGTTTCTTGTTTCTTGGATCTGTATTACTGGTTGGAATAATACAAGGTTGTATTGTCTTGATTTAGTTCAACTAGTTCTTAAAGAACTTGAGCGGGAAAACTATTGAGGTAAAAGGCAAGAGAGTGTGAGACTATTATCGGGGAAAAGCCAATTAGGAGTGAAACACGAGTGGAATGCCATTATTCGAGCGTAAACACGTAAGGGAGTGTGTGAGGTTTTTCCACTAACATTCATTTGTGCAGCACTTTGCAATGTCTCATCGGAGTGGCTCTTCACCAAAGGGGATGGTAGATAACTCATCATTTGTGTTGCAATCCATGCAACAACAGTTTGAGCGGTTGAACTTGGTGTTAGGTGAAGTGAGGGATGGGATGGATCATCAAGAAGTGGTAATTAGAAATTTACAAGGCAGGAGAGATAGGAGGAGGAGTGAACCTTGTATTGAACATAACTGTAAGAATGAAGAGTATGGTGAGTCTCTTGTTGCCAGGCATGCTCTCAATATACAAATTAAGATGGATGATACAGAGAAGCAGAGCGAGAACATTTTTCATACTAGATGCCACATCAACAACAAGGTATGTAGTATGATCATTGATTTGCGGAGTTGTATTAATTTGGCTAGCACTACTTTAGTTGAGAAATTGAATTTACCTACCTTAAAACACCCTAGACCATACATGTTGCAGTGGTCGAGTGATTGTGGGGAGGTTAGGGTCAATAAGCAAGTTCTAGTTACTTTTTCAATTGGAAAATACCAGGATTTGGTCCTTTGTGATGTAGTGCCTATGCATGCTGGTCATATTTTGTTGGGGAAGCCGTGGGAGTATGATAGGAAGGTGATCCATGATGGGTTAAGGAACATGTACAGTTTTGAAAAGGATGGAAAAACAATCAAACTTACTCCTTTAACTCCAACACAAGTCCATGGGGACCATTTGAAACTGAAAAGTGAGGTTGCTCAAAAAAAGAAAGAGTGAAAATGAGTGTGATCAAAAAAGAAAAAGTGAAAATGAGTTTGAGCTAAAAAGCAAGAGTGAAAGTGTGATGGGAACCAAGGTGGGCCTAGTCTTAAAGATCATTTGCAACTTATAGATGGGCCAATTACAAGATCAAGGACCAAGAAGATCAAGGAAGCAATGCACGGATTGGTGCAATCCACTTGGGATGAAGCTAGCAAGAGCCCAACACTCAAGATGGGCTTGAAAGAAGGAGAACCAGCTTTGATCCACTTGATTCAAGCTGTGGAAGACATGGCTTAGAGATAGGGCCTATTGTTATTTGAGACTTCAAATTTGGTTAAATGATTTATTTTATTAGTTTAGAATAAGTGGGCTTGAAGATGTCTGGCCCACACGTCTTATTTTCAATGAACTAGAGTTTTCAAGAAGGCCTTGTATTTTGGCCAAGGGCTTACTTGGAATGTTACTTTTTAGGAATTAGGGTTTTAAGAGGTACTGTAGCGTTACTGTAGCCGCGGTACTGTAGCGTGACACTGTTCATCAGGGGCATTTTGGGTAAAAAGGGACTTTATTTTGGCTAGGGTTTTAATTAGGTTTAGTTTAAATACTCCTTGTAGCCACATTTGAAGATCAGACAATATTGAATTTTATTTGTGAGTTGAGTTTTCTCCTCTTGTTCTTGATTGAACTCTTGAACTTATCAAAGGTAAATCACAACCTTTGTGGCGTTCCTCCTTTGTAATCTGGGTTCTTGAGACGGGTTCTTCAACGGGTCTAGATTTTAATATAATCTAGGTTCTTGAAACGGGTTCTCATCGGGTCTAGATTCTCCATCCTTGACTTGATTTTTGGCTTTCTTGGGGAGTTTTCAAATTGATTGTGGGTTCAAGGGAATTCATTCCCACGGGTTCATATCATTTGGTATTCAGAGCAAGGTTTCCAATCAGGTCTGATTCTATCTTTTAATTTCTTGCATCCTTAAATTTAATTCTAGGGCTACATTGTTCTAGAGTTGCCAAAAAAAAAAAATTGCAGAAACGAAAAGTAGGCTGCCAAAATTCTAAGGGTTTTGGGTTTGGCTGAAATTTGCATCACCTAGGGTTTTAAAATTCTAGGGTTTAATGCATATCTGAGTTTGTCAATTGCTTGGAATGTCGTTCCATTGATTCTCTTCTATTTCGTTGTCAATTCTTGTGTGCTTCAATTCAATTGCTTGATTTTTACAATTGAGTATTTCTGTTTGTGATTGAATTAGAAAAAAAGAAAAGAAAAGAAAAGAAAGGAAAGGAAAAGAAAAGAAGAGAAAAGAAAAGAAAAGAAAGGAAAGGAAAGGAAAAGAAAAAAAAAAATTCGAAAAAAAAAAGAAGAAGAAGAAGAAGAAGAAGAAGAAGAAGGAGAAGAAGATAAGGAGAGGTAGCATATTTAAAGGTTGCTACATAGTTACAACAAAGACAAAGAAAAACATTTGTTGATTGAGTTTTGTCCTCAAAGGGGCTGAATACATATTTGTAGTTGGTATCTTCTTCTATAATTACTCTTTCCCTCATATAAATTCCTTGAGTCCCGTGTCGTTTTATTCCTTCCTTGTTTCTTGTTTCTTGGATCTGTATTACTGGTTGGAATAATACAAGGTTGTATTGTCTTGATTTAGTTCAACTAGTTCTTAAAGAACTTGAGCGGGAAAACTATTGAGGTAAAAGGCAAGAGAGTGTGAGACTATTATCGGGGAAAAGCCAATTAGGAGTGAAACACGAGTGGAATGCCATTATTCGAGCGTAAACACGTAAGGGAGTGTGTGAGGTTTTTCCACTAACATTCATTTGTGCAGCACTTTGCAATGTCTCATCGGAGTGGCTCTTCACCAAAGGGGATGGTAGATAACTCATCATTTGTGTTGCAATCCATGCAACAACAGTTTGAGCGGTTGAACTTGGTGTTAGGTGAAGTGAGGGATGGGATGGATCATCAAGAAGTGGTAATTAGAAATTTACAAGGCAGGAGAGATAGGAGGAGGAGTGAACCTTGTATTGAACATAACTGTAAGAATGAAGAGTATGGTGAGTCTCTTGTTGCCAGGCATGCTCTCAATATACAAATTAAGATGGATGATACAGAGAAGCAGAGCGAGAACATTTTTCATACTAGATGCCACATCAACAACAAGGTATGTAGTATGATCATTGATTTGCGGAGTTGTATTAATTTGGCTAGCACTACTTTAGTTGAGAAATTGAATTTACCTACCTTAAAACACCCTAGACCATACATGTTGCAGTGGTCGAGTGATTGTGGGGAGGTTAGGGTCAATAAGCAAGTGCTAGTTACTTTTTCAATTGGAAAATACCAGGATTTGGTCCTTTGTGATGTAGTGCCTATGCATGCTGGTCATATTTTGTTGGGGAAGCCGTGGGAGTATGATAGGAAGGTGATCCATGATGGGTTAAGGAACATGTACAGTTTTGAAAAGGATGGAAAAACAATCAAACTTGCTCCTTTAACTCCAACACAAGTCCATGGGGACCATTTGAAACAGAAAAGTGAGGTTGCTCAAAAAAGAAAGAGTGAAAATGAGTGTGATCAAAAAAGAAAAAGTGAAAAGGAGATTGAGCTAAAAAGCAAGAGTGAAAGTGAGATTGAGAAAAAAAGAAATAGTGAGGCCGAAAACGAGAGAGAGAGTAAAATGAGAGAGATAAAATATGAGGGTGAGGCTGAAACCTCAAGAGAAAGAGAGAATGAGTTGAAAAACAGCTGTCAGGTCGAGAGTTCAAAACAAGATGAAGGAAAAGAGAGTGACAGAAAAAAAGAGAGTGAAAAGCAAAAAGAGAGTGAAAAAGAAAAGAATTGTGGAAAGAAAAGAGAGAGTGAAGAAAGTGAGAGAAAAACAAAAAGAAAAGTGAGTTTTTATGCTAAGGCGAGTCTTAATACTAACGAACTTGACGTATCTTTGCCTAGTGTTATTGTCTTTTTGTTGCAGGGATATGAGGTCATGTTTCCTAGAGGTGTGTTCAGTGGATTGCCACCTATTAGAGAGATAGAGTACTACATTGATTTTGTGCCAGGTGCGACAATTCCTAACCGACCTTTCTTTGAAGAACATGAGTCTTTTTCACACTTGAAGAGACAAGGTAAGTCGTTGACTATAATGCATGCTAAGCGGGAGGACTGTGTTGAGACTTTTCCTCATGTATTCAAATACACACAAGGTATGGAAAATTTTGTGGTTGATGCTTTAGCAAGAAGGTACGTCCTTATCTTCATTTTAGATGTAAAATTGTTGAGACTTGAATATAATAAGGAATTGCATGATAATGATGATGACTTTGCTAGTGTGTATGGAACATGTGAAAAAGCATCGTTTGGTAAGTTCTATAAATTAGATTGGTACTTGTTTAGAGAGAATAGATTTTGTGTGCCAACTAGTTTTATGCTTAAGTTGCTTGTGTGTGATAGACATGGTGGTTTGTTGGGTAACTTTGGTGTAAGGAAGACTTTCAATATGTTGCATGAACGTTTGTGGGAGTATCATTTGCCATTCACTGATGTATTGCATGAACGTTTGTGGAAGTATCATTTGTCATTCATTAACGTGTTGCATGAACATTTGTGGAAGTATTATTTGCCATTCATGGAGTTTGCATATAATTGGAGTGGTGTAAGAAAAACTTCAGGTGTGTTTCATGAACGTTTGTGGAAATATCATTTGCCATTCATTAAATTGCTACATGGACATTTGCGGGAGTATCATTTGCCCTTATTAGAGTGTGCATATTAATCCTTGCATACTACTATTTCTTATTCTCCATTTGAGGTTGTTTATGGTTTTAATCCACTTACTCCTTTACCTTTGATGGCTTTGCTTGTTGATGATATGGGTAGCTTGGATGAACATTTTCAATTTCTTGAGAAAATTCATGAANATTAGAGTGTGCAAATAAAACCTTGCATACTACTATTTCTTATTCTCCATTTAAGATTGTTTATGGTTTTAATCCACTTACTCCTTTACCTTTGATGGCTTTACTTGTTGATGATAGGAGTAGCTTGCATGAACATTTTCAATTTCTTGAGAAAATTAATGAAAATACACATGAAGTAGATCTTTCAAGTAAGTATCAAGTTTTTGCTATTTTCAATGTTACTAACATTTTTCCTTTTGATCCAGNTAAATCGGAGCAACTCCTATTTTTACCACTTTGCCCATGCTTTGGTGGGAACCAATTGAGGGAAAGTGGTCAAAATAAGAGGTTGGATTTTCTTGGTCGCAGGAATCCTGTGGTACAAGCACGAGCTTAGAGTAAGGTGGGCCTAGTCTTAAAGACTATTTGCAAATTCCAGATGGGCCAATTACAAAATCAAGGGCCAAGAAGATCAAGGAAGCAATGCACAGATTGGTGCAATCCACTTGGGATGAAGCTAGCAAGAGCTCAACACTGAAGATGGGTCTGAACGAAGAAGAACCAGCTTTGATCCACTTTATTCAAGCTGTGGAAGACATGACTTAGAGATACGGCCTATTGTTATTGGAGGCTTCTAATTTGGTTAAATGATTTGTTTTATTAGTTTAGAATAAGTGGGCTTGAAGATGCTTGGCTCACATGTCTTATTTCTTATGAACTATGTTTTTGGGAAGGCCTTGTATTTTGGCCAAGGGCTTATTTGGAAAGTTACATTTTAGGAACCAGGGTTTCATCAATTTATTGTAGGGGTTACTGTAGCGCGGTACTGTAGCCGGTACTGTTCATCAAGGGTAATTTTGGGTAATAGGGGCTTTATTTTGGCTAGGGTTTTGATTTGGTTTGGGTTTAAAAACTCTTTGTAGCCTCATTTGAGAGGCAGACAATATTGAATTTTATTTGTGAGTTGAGTTTTCTCCTCTTGTTCTTGATTGAACTCTTGAACTTATCAAAGGTAAATCACAACCTTTGTGGCGTTCCTCCTTTGTAATCTGGGTTCTTGAAACGGGGTTCTCATCGGGTCTAGATTCTCCATCCTTGACTTGATTTTTGGCTTTCTTGGAGAGTTTTCAAATTGATTGTGGGTTCAAGGGAATTCATTCCCACGGGTTCATATCAGTTAGGGCAAGTATGCCCTAACACGGGGCGAATCGGAGCAACTTTTATTTTTACGAGTTTGCACTTGCTTTGTTGAAAACCAATTCAGGGCAAAGTGGGAAAAATAAGAGGTTGGAGTTTCTTGCTCGTGGCCATCCTGTGGTACTACCCAGACGTTAGTGTACCTTTGCCCCAACCCTGGGCGAATCGGAGCAACTCTAATTTATACCGCTCTGCTCGTGCATTGTTGGAAACACATTGAGGGCAAAGTGGCAAAAATAAGAGGTGGGAGATTTTTGCTCGCGGGCGTCCTATTGTACTATTATGACCTTATGGTAAGTATGGCCCAACCCGGGGTGAATGGGAGCAACTCTTATTTTTACCACTTTGCCTATACTTTGTAGGAAACCATTTGAGGACAAAGTGGCAAAAATAAGATGCTGGAATTTGTTCTCGCGGGCCAACTATGGGACTACGATGACCATAGAGTAAATATGCCCCAACCCGGGATGAATCGGAGCAGCTCTTATTTTTACCACCATGCCCTTGCTTAGTTGGAAACCAATTGAGGGCAAAGTGGGAAAAATAAGAGGATGGATTTTCTTCCTCGCGGGCATCCTGTGTTACTACCAAGACGTTAGGGTAAGTATGCCCCAACACGGGGCTAATCGGAGCAACTTTTATTTTTACCACGTTGCCTATGCTTTGTTGGAAAGAAATTAAGGGCAAAGTCGGAAAAATAAGAGGTTGGATTTTCTTGCTCACGGGCATCTGGTGGTACTACCAAGACGTTAGGGTAAGTATGCCCCAACCCTTGGCGAATCGGTGCAACTCTTATTTTTAACACTTTGCACTTGCTCAGTTGAAAACCAAATGAGGGCATAGTGGGAAAAATAAGAGGTTGGAGTTTCTTGCTCGCGGGCATGCTGTGGTACTACCAAGACGTTAGGGTAAGTACGCCCCAATACGAGGCGAATCGGAGCAACTCTTATTTTTACCACTTTGCAGAGTGCTTTGTTGAAAATCAATTGAGGGCGTTGTGGGAAAAATAAGAGGCTGGATTTTTGCTCGCGGGCATCCTATTGCACTATTATGACCTCATGGTAAGTATGCCCCAACCCGGTGTAAATGGGAGCAACTCTTATTTTTACCACTTTGCCTATGCTT
This sequence comes from Juglans hindsii, assembly GCA_003123825.1. NCBI lineage: Eukaryota > Viridiplantae > Streptophyta > Magnoliopsida > Fagales > Juglandaceae > Juglans > Juglans hindsii. The sequence goes on from QEOW01004178.1 coordinate 536,590, forward strand.
TGTAGGAAACCATTTAGGGGCAAAGTAGCAAAATAAGAGGTTGGATTTTCTTGCTCGCGGGCCTCCTATGGTATTACCATGATCTTAGAGCATGTATGCCACAACCTGGGACGAATCGAAGCAGCTCTTATTTTTTCCACTTTGCCCTTGCTTAGTTGGAAACCAATTGAGGGCGTAGTGGGAAAAATAAGAAGTTGGCGTTTCTTGCTCTCGGGCATCCTGTGGTACTACCAAGACGTTAGGGTGAGTATGCCCCAACACGGTGCGAATCGGAGCAGCTCTTATTTTTAACACTTTGCACTTGCTTAGTTGAAAACCAATTCAGGGCAAAGTGGGAAAAGAAAGATGTTGGAGTTTCTTGGTCGCAGGCATCCTCTGGTACTACCAAGATGTTAGGGTAAGTATGGCCCAACCCGGGGTGAATGGGAGCAACTCTTATTTTTACCACTTCGCCTATGCTTTGTAGGAAACCATTTGAGGGCAAAGTGGCAAAAATAAGATGTTGGAATTTCTTGCTCGCGGGCCACCTATGGGACTACCATGACCATAGAGTAAGTATGCCCTAGCCCGGGATGAATCGGAGCTGCTCTTATTTTTACCACCTTGCCCTTGCTTAGTTGGAAACCAATTGAGGGCAAAGTGGGAAAAATAAGAGGATGGATTTTCTTGGTCGCGGGCATCCTGTGGTACTACCAAGACGTTAGGGTAAGTATGCCTCAACCCGAGGCTAATCGGAGCAACTCTTATTTTTACCACGTTGCCTATGCTTTGTTGGAAACCAATTGGGGGCAAAGTCGGAAAAATAAGAGGTTGGATTTTCTTGCTCACGGGCATCCTGTGGTACTACCCGTTAGGGTATGTATGCCCCAACCCGGGGCGAATCGGAGCATATCTTATTTTTAACACTTTGCACTTGCTTAGTTGAAAACCAATTTAGGGAAAAGTGAGAAAAGAAAGAGGTTGGAGTTTCTTGCTCACGGGCATCCTGTTGTACTACCCGTTAGGGTGTACGTATGCCCCAACCTGGGGCGAATCGGAGCAGCTCTTATTTTTAACACTTTGCACTTGCTTAGTTGAAAACCAATTCAGGGAAAAGTGAGAAAAGAAAGAGGTTGGAGTTTCTTGCTCACGGGCATCCTGTGGTACTACCCGTTAGGGTACGTATGCCTCAACCCTGGGCGAATCGGAGCAACTCTTATTTTTACCACTTTGCCTATGCTTTGTACGAAACCATTTGGGGGCAAAGTGGCAAAAATAAGAGGTTGGATTTTCTTGTTCGTGGGCCTCCTATGGTATTACCATGACCTTAGAGTAAGTATGCCCGTATCCGGGACGAATCGGAGCAGCTCTTATTTTTTCCACTTTGCCCTTGCTTAGTTGGAAACCAATTGAGGGCCAAGTCGGAAAAAGAAGAGGTTGGATTTTCTTGCTCGCGGGCATCCTGTGGTACTACCAAGACGTTAGGGTAAGTATCGCCCAACACGGGGCGAATCGGGGCAACCCTTATTTTTACCACTTTGCACTCGCTTAGTTGAAAACCAATTGAAGGCGTAGTGGGAAAAATAAGAGGTTGGAGTTTCTTGCTCGCGGGCATCCTGTGGTACTACCAAGACGTTAGGGTAAGTATGCCCCAACACGGGGCGAATCGGAGCAACTCTTATTTTTACCACTTTGCACTCGCTTAGTTGAAAACCAATTGAGGGCGTAGTGGGAAAAATAAGAGGTTGGATTTTCTTGCTCGCGGGCATCCTATGGTACTACCAAGATGTTAGGATAAGTATGCCCCATCACGAGGCGAATCGGAGTAGCTCTTATTTTTAACACTTTGCACTTGCTTAGTTGAAAACCAATTCAGTGCAAAGTGGGAAAAGAAAGAGGTTGGAGTTTCTTGGTCGCAGGCATCCTTTGGTACTACAAAGACGTTAGGGTAAGTATGCCCCATCCCGGAGCGAATCAGAGCAACTCTTATTTTTACCCTTTGCCTATGCTTTGTAGGAAACCATTTGGGGGCAAAGTGGCAAAAATAAGAGGTTGGATTTTCTTACTCGCGGCCTCCAATGGTATTACCATGATCTTTGAGTTTGTATGCCCCAACCTGGGACGAATCGAAGCAGCTCTTATTTTTACCCCTTTGCCCTTGCTTAGTTGGAAACCAATTGAGGGCAAAGTCGGAAAGATAAAAGGTTGGATTTTCTTGCTCACGGGCATCCTGTGGTACTACCAAGACGATAGGGTAAGTATGCCCCAACACGGGGCGAATCGGAGCAACTCTTATTTTTACCACTTTGCACTCGCTTAGTTGAAAACCAATTGAGGGCGTAGTGGGAAAAATAAGAAGTTGGAGTTTCTTGCTCACGGGCATCCTGTGGTACTACCAAGACGTTAGGGTAAGTATGCCCCAACACGGGGCGAATCGGAGCAGCTCTTATTTTTTACACTTTGCACTTGCTTAGTTGAAAACCAATTCAGGGCAAAGTGGGAAAAGAAAGAGGTTGGAGTTTCTTGGTCGCAGGCATCCTGTGGTACTACCAAGACGTTAGGGTAAGTATGCCCCAACCCGGAGCGAATCAGAGCAACTCTTATTTTTACCCTTTGCCTATGCTTTGTAGCAAACCAATTGAGGGCAAAGTGGCAAAAATAAGACGTTGGAGTTTCTTGTTCGCGGGCATCCTATGGTACAACGATGACCTTACAGTAAGTATGACCCATCCCGGGATGAATCGGAGCAGCGCTTGTTTTTACCACTTTGCCCTTGCTTAGTTGGAAACCAATTGTGGGCAAAGTGGGAAAAGAAAGAGGTTGGAGTTTCTTGGTCGCAGGCATCCTGTGGTCCAACCAAGACGTTAGGGTAACTATACCCCAACCCGGGGCGAATCGGAGCAACTTTTATTTTTATGACTTTGCACTCGCTTTGTTGAAAACCAATTCAGGGCAAAGTGGGAAAAATAAGAGGTTGGAGTTTCTTGCTCGCGGGCATCCAGTGGTACTACCAAGACGTTAGGGTAAGTATACCCCAACATGGGGCGAATCGGAGCAACTCTTATTTTTAGCACTTTGCACTCGCTTAGTTGAAAACCAATTGAGGGCATTGTGGGAAAAATAGGAGGTTGGATTTTCTTGCTCACGGGCATCCTGTGGTACTACCAAGATGTTAGGATAAGTATGCCACAACACGGGGCGAATCGGAGTAGCTCTTATCTTTAACACTTTGCACTATGCCCAACCCTGGGCGAATCGGCGCAACTCTTATTTTTACCACTTTGCCTATGCTTTGTAGGAAACCAAGTGTGTGCAAAGTGGGAAAAATAAGAGGTTGGAGTTTTTTGTTCGCGGGCATCTTATGGTACTACCAAGACGTTAGCGTAAGTATGCCCCAACACGGGGCGAATCGGGGCAACTCTTATTTTTACCACTTTGCTTATGCTTTTTAGCAAACCAACTGGGGGCAAAGTGGCAAAAAAAAGAGGTTGGAGATATTTGCTCGCGGGCAGCCAATTGTACTACCACGACCTTATGGTAGGTATGCCCCAACTCGGGATGAATCGGAGGAACTCTTATTTTTACCACTTTGCCTATGCTTTGTAGGAAACTATTTGGGGGCAAACTGGCAAAAATAAGAGGATGGATTTTCTTGCTCGCGGGCATCCTATTGCACTACCATGGCCTTATGGTAAGTATTCCCCAGCCAGGGGTGAATCGGAGCAACTTTTATTTTTTCCACTTTGCCTATGCTTTGTAGGAAACCATCTGGGGGCAAGGTGGCAAAAATAAGAGGTTGGATTTTCTTGCTCGCGGGACTCCTATGGTACTACCATGATGTTAGAGTAAGTATGCCCCAATCAGGGGCGAATCGGAGCAACTCTTATTTTTACCACTTTGCACTCGCTTAGTTGGAAACCAATTGAGGGCATAGTGGGAAAAGAAAGAGGTTGGATTTTCTTGCTCGCGGGCATCCTCTGGTACTTCCAAGACATTAGGGTAAGTGTGCCCCATCCCAGGGCGAATCGGAGGAACTCCGATTTTTCCACTTTGCCTATGCTTTGTAGGAAACCATTTGGGGGCAAGGTGGCAAAAATAAGAGGTTGCATTTTCATACTCGCGTGCATCCTGTGGTCCAACCAAAGAAGTTAGGGTAAGTATACCACAACCCGGGGCGAATCGGAGCAACTCTCATTTATACCACTTTGCCCATGCATCGTAGGAAACCTATTGAGGGCGCTGTGGGAAAAGAAGGAGGTTGGATTTTCTTGCTTGCGGGCATCCTCTGGTACTTCGAAGACGTTAGGGTAAGTATGCCCCAACACAAGGCGAATCGGAGCAACTCTTATTTTTGCACTTTGCCTATGCTTTGTAGGAAACCATTTGGGGGCAAGGTGGCAAAAATTAGAGGTTGGATTTTCTTGCTCGCGGGCCTCCAATGGTACTACGATGACGTTAGAGTAAGTATGTCCCAACCTGGGGCGAATCAGAGCTACTCTTATTTTTACCACTTTGCACTTGCTTAGTTGGAAACAAATTGAGGGCAAATTGGGAAAAGAAAGAGGTAGGATTTCCTTGCTCGCGGGCATCCTCTAGAACTTCCAAGACGTTAGGGTAAGTATGCCCCAACCCAGGGCGAATCGGAGCAACTCTTACTTTTACACTTTTGCCTATGCTTTGTAGCAAACCAATTGAGGGCAAATTTGCAAAAATAAGAGGTTGGATTTTCTTGCTCGCGGGCCTCCTATGGTACTACCATGACCTAAGTATAAGTATGCCCCAACCCGGGACGAATCGGAGCTGCTCTTATATTTACCACTTTGCCCTTGCTTTGTTGGAAACCAATTGAGGGCAAAGTTGGAAAAATAACAGGTTGGATTTTCTTGCTCGCGGGCATCCTATGGTCCAACCAAGACGTAAGGGTTAGTGTACCCCAACCCGGGGCGAATCGGAGCAACTCTCATTTATACCACTTTGCCCATGCATCGTAGGAAACCAATTGAGGGCAAAGTGGCAAAAATAAGAAGTTGGAGTTTTTTGCTGGCGGGCATCCTGTGGTACTACCATGACCTTATGGTAAGTATGCCCCAACCCGGGGCGAATCGGGGCAACTCTTATTTTTACGACTTTGCACTTGTTTAGTTGGAAACCAATTGAGGGCATAGTGGAAAAAGAAAGAGGTTGGATTTTCTTGCTCATGGGCAACCTCTGGTACTTCCAAGACGTTAGTGTAAGTATGCCCCAACCCAGGGCGAATTGGAGCAACTTTTATTTTTACACTTTGCCTATGATTTGTAACAAACCAGTTGAGGGCAAAGTGGCAAAAATAAGAGGTTGGATTTTCTTGCTCGCGGGCCTCCTATGGTACTACCATGACCTTAGAGTAAGTATGCCACAACCCAAGACGAATCAGAGCTGCTCCTATTTTTACCACTTTGCCCTTGGTTAGTTGGAAACCAATTGAGGGCAAGGTCGAAAAAATAACATGTTGGATTTTCTTGCTCGCGGGCATCCTGTGGTCCAACCAAGACGTTAGGGTAAGTATACCCCAATCCGAGGCGAATCGGAGCAACTCTCATTTATACCACTTTGCCCATGCATCGTAGGAAACCAATTGCGGGCAAAGTGGCAAAAATAAGAAGTTGGAGTTTTTTGTTGGCGGGCATCCTATGGTACTACCATGACCTTATGGTAAGTATTACCCAACCCGGGGCGAATCGGAGCAACTCTTATTTTTACCACTTTGCCTATGTTTTGTAGGAAGTCATTTGGGGGCAAAGTCGTAAAAATAAGAGGATGGATTTTCTTGCTCGCAGGCATCCTATTGTACTACCATGACCTTATGGTAAGTATGCCCCAACCTGGGGCGAATCGGAGCAACTCTTATTTTTTCCACTTTGCACTTGCTTAGTTGGAAACCAATTGAGGGCATAGAGGGAAAAGAAAGAGGTTGGATTTTCTTGCTCGCGGGCATCCTCTGGTACTTCCAAGACATTAGGGTAAGTATGCCCCAAACGAGGGCGAATCGGAGCAACTCTTATATTTACCACTTTGCACTTGTTTAGTTGGAAACGAATTGAGGGCATAGTGGGAAAAGAGGGAGCTTGGATTTTCTTGCTTGCGGGCATCCTCTGGTACTTCCAAGACGTTAGGGTAAGTGTGCCCCATCCCAGGACGAATCGGAGCTACTCCTATTTTTCCACTTTGCCTATGCTTTGTAGGAAACCATTTGGGGGCAACGTGGCAAAAATAAGAGGTTGGATTTTCATACTCGCGTGCGTCCTGTGGTCCAACCAAGAAGTTAGGGTAAGTATACGACAACCCGGGGCGAATCGGAGCAACTCTTATTTATACCACTTTGCCCATGCATCGTAGGAAACCTATTGAGGGCGCTGTTGGAAAAGAAGGAGGTTGGATTTTCTTGCTCACGGGCATCCTCTGGCACTTCCAAGACGATAGGGAATGTATGCCCCAACTCAGGGCGAATCGGAGCAACTCTTATTTTTACACTTTGCCTATGCTTTGTAGCAAACCAATTGAGGGCAAAGTGGCAAAAATATGAGGTTGGATTTTCTTCCTCGTGGGCCTCCTATGGTACTACCATGACCTTAGAGCAAGTATGCCCCAACCCGGGACGAATCGGAGCTGCTCTTATTTTTACCACTTTGCTCTTGGTTAGTTGGAAACCAATTGAGGGCAAAGTCGAAAAAATAACAGGTTGGATTTTCTTGCTCGTTGGCATCCTGTGGACCAACCAAGACGTTAGGGTAAGTATACCCCAACCCGGGGCGAATCGGAGCAACTCTCATTTATACCACTTTGCCCACGCATCGTAGGAAACCTATTGAGGGCGCTGTGGGAAAAGAAGGAGGTTGGATTTCTTGCTCGCGGGCATCCTCTGGTACTTCCAAGACGTTAGGGTAAGTATGCCCCAACACAAGGCGAATCGGAGCAACTCTTATTTTTCCACTTTGCCTATGCTTTGTAGGAAACCATTTGGGGGCAAGGTGGCAAAAATTAGAGGTTGGATTTTCTTGCTCGCGGGCCTCCAATGGTACTACGATGACGTTAGAGTAAGTATGTCCCAACCTGGGGCGAATCAGAGCTACTCTTATTTTTACCACTTTGCACTTGCTTAGTTGGAAACAAATTGAGGGCAAATTGGGAAAAGAAAGAGGTTGGATTTTCTTGCTCATGGGCAACCTCTGGTACTTCCAAGACGTTAGTGTAAGTATGCCCCAACCCAGGGCGAATTGGAGCAACTTTTATTTTTACACTTTGCCTATGATTTGTAACAAACCAATTGAGGGCAAAGTGGCAAAAATAAGAGGTTGGATTTTCTTGCTCGCGGGCCTCCTATGGTACTACCATGACCTAAGTATAAGTATGCCCCAACCCGGGACGAATCGGAGCTGCTCTTATATTTACCACTTTGCCCTTGCTTTGTTGGAAACCAATTGAGGGCAAAGTGGCAAAAATAAGAGGTTGGATTTTCTTGCTCGCGGGCCTCCTATGGTACTACCATGACCTTATGGTAAGTATTACCCAACCCGGGGCGAATCGGAGCAACTCTTATTTTTACCACTTTGCCTATGTTTTGTAGGAAGTCATTTGGGGGAAAAGTCGTAAAAATAAGAGGATGGATTTTCTTGCTCGCAGGCATCCTATTGTACTACCGTGACCTTATGGTAAGTATGCCCCAACCTGGGGCGAATCGGAGCAACTCTTATTTTTTCCACTTTGCACTTGCTTAGTTGGAAACCAATTGAGGGCATAGTGGGAAAAGAAAGAGGTTAGATTTTCTTGCTCGCAGGCATCCTCTGGTACTTCCAAGACATTAGGGTAAGTATGCCCCAAACGAGGGCGAATCGGAGCAACTCTAATATTTACCACTTTGCACTTGTTTAGTTGGAAACGAATTGAGGGCATAGTGGGAAAAGAGGGAGCTTGGATTTTCTTGCTTGCGGGCATCCTCTGGTACTTCCAAGA
>QEOW01004178.1:556770-569512 GCA_003123825.1 Juglans hindsii
AAGACGTTAGGGTAAGTATACCCCAACCCGGGGCGAATCGGAGCAACTCTCATTTATACCACTTTGCCCATGCATCGTAGGAAACCAATTAAAGGCAAAGTGGCAAAAATGAGAAGTTGGAGTTTTTTGTTGGCATGCATCCTATGGTACTACCAAGACCTTATGGTAAGTATGCCCCAACCCGGGGCGAATCGGAGCTGCTCTTATTTTTACCACTTTGCCCTTGGTTAGTTGGAAACCAATTGAGGGCAAAGTCGGAAAAATAACAGGTTGAATTTTCTTGCTCGCGGGCATCCTGTGGTCCAACCAAGACGTTAGGGTAAGTATACCCCAACCCGGGGCCAATCGGAGCAACTCTCATTTATACCACTTTGGCCATGCATCGTAGGAAACCAATTGAGGGCAAAGTGGCAAAAATAAGAATTTGGAGTTTTTTGTTGGCGGGCCTCCTATGGTACTACCATGACCTTATGGTAAGTATGCCCCAACCCGGGACGAATCGGAGCAACTCTTATTTTTACCACTTTGCACTTGCTTAGATGGAAACCATTTGAGGGCATAGTGGGAAAAGAAAGAGGTTGGATTTTCTTGCTCGAGGGCATCCTCTGGTACTCCAAAGACGTTATGGTAAGTATGCCCCATCCCAGGGCGAATCGGAGCAACTCTTATTTTTCCACCTTGCCTATGCTTTGTAGGAAACCATTTGGGGGCAAGATGGCAAAAATAAGAGGTTGGATTTTCTTACTCGTGGGCATCCTGTGGTCAAACCAAGATGTTAGGGTAAGTACACCACAACCCAGGGCGAATCGGAGCAACTCTCATTTATACCACTTTGTCCGTGCATCGTAGGAAACCAATTGAGGGCAAAGTGGCAAAAATAAGAAGTTGGAGTTTTTTCTTGGCGGGCTTCCTATGGTACTACCATGACCTTTTGGTAAGTATGCCCCAACCCGGGACGAATCGGAGCAACTCTTATTTTTACCACTTTGCACTTGCTTAGATGGAAACCATTTGAGGGCATAGTGGGAAAAGAAAGAGGTTGGATTTTCTTGCTCGCGAGCATCGTCTGGTACTTCCAAGACGTTAGGGTACGTATGCCCCAACCCAGGGCGAATCGGAGCAACTCTTATTTTTACACGTTGCCTTAGCATTATAGCAAACCAATTGAGGGCAAAGTGGCAAAAATAAGAGGATGGATTTTCTTGCTCGCGGGCATCCTATTTTACTACCATGACCTTATGTATGCCCCAACCAGGGGTGAATCGGAGCAACTTTTATTTTTTCCACTTTGCCTATGCTTTGTAGGAAACCATTTGGGGGTAAGGTGGCAAAAATAATGATAGGAACCAAGGTGGGCCTACTCTTAAAGATCCTTTGCAAGTTCCAGATGGACCAATTACAAGATCAAGGGCCAAGAAGATCAAGGAAGCAATGCAAGGATTGGTGCAATCCACTTGGGATGAAGCCAGCAAGAGCCCAACACTGAAGATGGGTCTGAAAGAAGAAGAACCAGCTTTGATCCACTTTATTCATGCTGTGGAAGACATGACTTAGAGATACGGCCTATTGTTATTGGAGGCTTCTAATTTGGTTAAATGATTTATTTTACTAGTTTAGAATAAGTGGGATTGAAAATGCTTGGCTCACATGTCTTATTTCTTATGAACTATGTTTTTGGGAAGGCCTTGTATTTTGGCCAAGGGCTTATTTGGAAAGTTACATTTTAGGAACCAGGGTTTCATCAATTTATTGTAGGGGTTACTGTAGCGGGGTACTGTAGCCGGTACTGTTCATCAAGGGTAATTTTGGGTAATAAGGGCTTTATTTTGGTTAGGGTTTTGATTAGGTTTGGGTTTAAAAACTCTTTGTAGCCTCATTTGAGAGATTAGACAATATTGAATTTTATTTGTGAGTTGAGTTTTCTCCTCTTGTTCTTGATTGAACTCTTGAACTTATCAAAGGTAAATCACAACCTTTGTGGCGTTCCTCCTTTGTAATCTGGGTTCTTGAGACGGGTTCTTCAACGGGTCTAGATTTTAATATAATCTAGGTTCTTGAAACGGGTTCTCATCGGGTCTAGATTCTCCATCCTTGACTTGATTTTTGGCTTTCTTGGGGAGTTTTCAAATTGATTGTGGGTTCAAGGGAATTCATTCCCACGGGTTCATATCATTTGGTATTCAGAGCAAGGTTTCCAATCAGGTCTTATTCTATCTTTTATTTCTTGCATATTTAATTCTAGGGCTTCATTGTTCTAGGATTGATTACAAAAAAAAAAAAATAGTGGTGGTTAGCAGACTTCTTCACTATTGTTAGGGTTGCTGAAATTCATTGTTCTAGGGTTTGTGTTGGCTGAAATCTCTTGTTCTAGGGGCTGCCGTATATCACTTGCCCAAGGGTTTCTGAGTTATTGTTAGGGTTTTCTCAACTGCTTATTCTTGTTTGTGATCAAATCAGTTGGTGAAAGGAAAAGAAAAGAAAAGAAAAGAAAAAAAAAAAAAAAAAAAATTCGAGGATTTTTTTCTTGAGCCTTATCATCAAAGGGGGTGATTCTAGTTGGTATCTTGTCTTATTGTTAACTGTTTCATTCGTATAATTTCCTTGATTCACGTGCCATTTTTTTTTCATTCCTTCTGTGTTTCTCTTGTTCTTGTTTCTTGGACCTAATTACTAGTTGGGATAAAACAAAGTTGCTTTGTCTTGATTGAGTCAATTAGTTCTTAAAGAACTGGAGTGGGAAAACTCTTGAGGTAAAAGGCAAGAGAGTGTGAGACTATTATCGAAAAAAGCCAATTAAGAGTGAAACACGAGTGGAGTGTCATTATTCGAGTGTAAACACGTGAGGGAGTGTGTGAGGTTTTTTTTTTTTTTTTTTCCCACTAACATTCTTTTGTGTAGCGCCTGATAATGTCTCATCGGAGTAGCGCATCACCAAGGGGGAGAGCAGATAACTCATCCTTTGTGTTGCAAGCCATGCAACAACAGTTTGAGCGGTTGAACTTGGTGTTGGGTGAAGTGAGGGATAGGATGGATCATCAAGAAGCAGCGATTAGAAATCTACAAGGTGGGAGGGACAGGAGGCGACGTGAGCATAGAGTTGAAAATCAGTATGAGAATGAAGGAGATGGTGAGGATGAGGAAGACTTAGCATCTGACGTTGGGTCGGGTAGAAATAGAAGAGTTAGGCATGAAAGAGGATTTGAGGGGAATCTAAGGGGTCGGGATGGTGTAGATGGAGACCTTGGTAGCATCAAAATGAAAATACCACCTTTCCAAGGTAGAACTGACCCTGAGGTTTATCTAGAGTGGGAGAAAAAAATAGAGTTGGTGTTTGATTGCCATAATTACTCTGAGGAGAAGAAAGTGAAGTTGGCGGTAATTGAATTCACTGATTATGCTATTATTTGGTGGGATCAATTAGTGACCAATAGGAGGAGGAATTATGAGAGGCCTATAGAGACATGGGGAGAGTTGAAAGCTCTCATGAGGCGGAGATTTGTTCCTAGCCATTACTATAGAGACCTTTACCAGAAATTACAAAATCTTACACAGGGGTCTAGGAGTGTAGAGGATTACCATAAGGAGATGGAGGTGGCGATGATTCGGGCTAATGTAGAGGAGGACCGAGAGGCCACCATGGCTAGATTTTTGAGTGGGTTAAATAGGGACATAGCCAATGTAATTGAATTACAACATTATGTGGAGATAGAGGACATGGTGCACATGGCTATGAAGGTGGAGAGACAATTAAAGAGAAAAGGGACAGCAAGGTACACTTCGGTTTCTAGCACTACTTGGAAATCAAAATGGGATAGGAATGATCCAGGTGAAGCAAAGAGAAAGACCGAACCACCTAAGGGAAAAGATGAGGGAACTAGCAACAAACCCAAGGTAGAATCCCAACCTTCACGGAATAGAGATATCAAATGTTTTAAGTGTTTGGGTTCAGGGCACATTGCTTCTCAATGTCCAAATAGGAGGGTGATGATTATGCGTGACAATGGGGAGGTGATGACTGAGAGTGAGGATGATAGTGATGAGGTGCCCGAGTTGGATGATGCTAGTGATGATGATGGAGTGGTATACCCTGTGACAGGTGAGTCTCTTGTTGCCAGGCGTGCTCTTAATGCACACATTAAGGTGGATGATGCAGAGCAACAGAGAGAGAACATTTTCCATACTAGATGCCATGTCAACAATAAGGTATGTAGTATGATCATTGATGGAGGGAGTTGTACTAATGTGGCTAGCACTACTTTGGTTGAGAAATTGAATTTACCAACCTTAAAACACTCTAGACCATACAAATTGCAGTGGTTGAATGATTGTGGAGAGGTTAGGGTGGATAAACAAGTGTTAGTTACTTTTTCTATTGGGAAGTATCAGGATGAGGTGCTTTGTGATGTTGTGCCTATGCATGCGGGCCATATTTTGTTGGGGAGGCCATGGCAGTATGATAGGAGGGTGACACATGATGGGTTCAAGAACATGTACAGCTTTGAAAAGGAGGGCAAAACAATTAAGCTTGCTCCTTTAACTCCAAGCCAGGTCTATGAGGACCAATTGAAATTGAAAAGTGAGGTTGCTCAAAAAAGAAAAAGTGAAAATGAGAGTGATCAGAAGAGAAAGAGTGAAAATGAGAGTGATCAAAAAAGGAAGAGTGAAAAAGAGATTGAGCAAAAAAGAAAGAGTGAGAGTGAAAAAGAGCATAAAAGAAAGAGTGAAAAAGAAAGTAGAGAGGTGGCTGAGAGTAAAGAAAAAAGAGTAGAGCCACTAGAGAAAAAAGAAAGAGAGTCTTCTGAGAGAAAAGGAAAGGCAAAAGTGAGTTTCTATGCAAGAGAGAGTGAGGTTAAGAGGGCTTTCTTCGCAGATCGCCCTATGATTTTTCTTGTCTATAAAGAGTCTTATCTTACTCTTGATGAAACTAACCAGTTTCTTCCTAGTTTGGCTGTTTCTTTGTTGCAGGAGTTTGAGGATGTATTCCCGGATGAGATGCCAAATGAGTTGCCACCCATTAGAGGCATTGAGCACCAGATTGATTTTGTGCCCGGGGCTGCTATTCCAAACCGACCAGCCTATAGGAGTAATCCAGAGGAGACAAAGGAGCTTCAGAGGCAAGTTGAGGATTTGATGAGCAGGGGGTACGTGAGGGAGAGCATGAGCCCTTGTGCTGTACCAGTGCTACTAGTGCCAAAGAAGGATGGGACGTGGAGGATGTGCATTGATTGCAGGGCGGTCAACAATATCACGGTAAAGTATCGCCATCCCATTCCTAGATTGGATGATATGCTTGATGAATTGCATGGCTCATGTATTTTCAGTAAAATTGATCTTAAAAGTGGGTACCATCAAATTAGAATGAAAGAGGGTGATGAATGGAAAACTGCTTTTAAGACTAAATATGGGCTTTATGAATGGTTGGTTATGCCATTTGGACTTACAAATGCGCCCAGTACTTTCATGAGATTAATGAACCATGTCCTACGTGCATTCATAGGCAAGTTTGTGGTTGTGTACTTTGATGATATCTTAGTGTACAGCAAGAACTTAAATGAACATATTGACCATTTGAGATATGTGTTTGATGTGTTGAGATGTGAAAAGTTGTATGCTAATTTCAAGAAATGTGCCTTTTGCATGGAAAAAGTTGTTTTTCTTGGTTATGTTGTTAGTACGAAGGGTATTGAGGTGGATGAAGAGAAAGTCAAGGCCATCAAGGAGTGGCCAACGCCAAAAAGCATCACTGAGGTAAGAAGCTTTCATGGCTTAGCAAGCTTTTATCGGCGTTTTGTTAAAGACTTCAGCACCATTACTGCCCCACTCACTGAGGTAATTAAAAAGAATGTTGGGTTTCATTGGGGGGCTAATCAAGAGAATGCTTTTGCCACTATTAAAGAAAGGTTGTGCTCTGCACCTGTGTTAGCATTACCTGATTTTAACAAAGCTTTTGAGATTGAATGTGATGCCTCAGGAATTGGGATTGGAGCCGTTTTGATGCAAGATAGGCGTCCCATAGCCTTCTTCAGTGAAAAGTTAAGTGGGGCATCCCTGAAGTACCCTACTTATGACAAAGAGCTTTACGCTCTTGTTCGTGCATTAGAGACTTGGCAGCACTACCTATGGCCAAGGGAATTTGTGATCCACACCGATCATGAATCATTGAAGCATCTCAAGGGTCAAGGTAAGTTGAATAAAAGGCATGCTAGATGGATGGAATACATTGAGACATTTCCCTATGTCATCCGTTACAAGCAAGGTAAGGAGAACATTGTTGCTGATGCTCTATCCCGGAGGTATGTACTTCTTACTTCTATGAGTGCTAAAATGCTTGGGTTTGAATATGTGAAAGACATGTATGCCGATGACGCTGATTTTTCTAATGTGTATGTGGCATGTGATAAGGCGGCATTTGGTAAGTTTTACAAGCATGATGGTTATTTGTTTAAAGAAAGCAAACTTTGTCTGCCAAATTGTTCTATGCGTGAGTTATTGGTGCGTGAGGCACATGGTGGGGGATTAATGGGACACTTTGGTGTCAAGAAAACTTTAGACATTTTGCATGAACATTTCTTTTGGCCTAAGATGAAGAGAGATGTTAACCGTATTTGTGGAAGGTGCATTACATGTAGAAAGGCCAAATCTAAGGTTTTGCCACATGGGTTGTATACACCCTTACCCGTTCCTAGTGAGCCATGGGTAGACATATCTATGGACTTTGTTTTGGGGCTGCCTAGGACCAAAAGGGGTAGAGATTCTATTTTTGTGGTTGTGGATAGATTCAGTAAGATGGCACATTTCATTCCATGCCATAAAACAGATGATGCAACCAACATAGCTGACTTGTTTTTCCGGGAGATAGTGCGACTCCATGGTGTACCTAGGAGTATTGTTTCTGATAGGGATGTTAAATTCCTTAGCTACTTTTGGAAGGTGTTGTGGGGGAAATTGGGTACTAAGCTCTTATTTTCCACAACTTGTCATCCGCAGACTGATGGTCAGACTGAAGTAGTTAATAGGACTTTAACTCAACTTTTACGCACTGTTGTTCATAAGAATTTAAAAACTTGGGAGGATTGTTTGCCATTTATAGAGTTTGCATATAATAGGACGATGCATACTACTACTTCATACTCTCCTTTCGAAATTGTTTATGGATTTAATCCACTTACTCCTTTGGATTTGATGCCTTTACCTGTTGATGACAGGAGTAGTTTGGATGGACAAAAGAAGGCGGAGTTGGTGAAGTCACTTCATGAGAGGGTACGGCTTCAAATTGCCCAAAAGAATGAAAGGGTTGCGTCCCAAGCCAATAAAGGACGAAGGCGTGTCATCTTTGAACCAGGAGATTGGGTTTGGGTTCACATGCGCAAAGAAAGATTCCCAGCCCATAGAAGGACTAAGTTACATCCTCGAGGAGATGGACCTTTCCAAATTCTTGAGAAAATTAATGACAATGCATATAAAGTGGATCTTCCAGGTGAGTATAAAGTTTCTGCAACTTTCAATGTTTCTGATCTTTCTCCTTTTGATGTAGGTGAAGATTCGAGGTCGAATCCTTTTGATGAGAGGGGGAATGATAGGAACCAAGGTGGGCCTACTCTTAAAGATCCTTTGCAAGTTCCAGATGGGCCAATTACAAGATCAAGGGCCAAGAAGATCAAGGAAGCAATGCAAGGATTGGTGCAATCCACTTGGGATGAAGCCAGCAAGAGCCCAACACTGAAGATGGGTCTGAAAGAAGAAGAACCAGCTTTGATCCACTTTATTCATGCTGTGGAAGACATGACTTAGAGATACGGCCTATTGTTATTGGAGGCTTCTAATTTGGTTAAATGATTTATTTTACTAGTTTAGAATAAGTGGGATTGAAAATGCTTGGCTCACATGTCTTATTTCTTATGAACTATGTTTTTGGGAAGGCCTTGTATTTTGGCCAAGGGCTTATTTGGAAAGTTACATTTTAGGAACTAGGGTTTCATCAATTTATTGTTGGGGTTACTGTAGCCGCGGGTACTGTAGCCGGTACTGTTCATCAAGGGTAATTTTGGGAAAAAGGGGCTTTATTTTGGCTAGGGTTTTGATTAGGTTTGGGTTTAAAAACTCTTTGTAGCCTCATTTGAGAGATAAGACAATATTGAATTTTATTTGTGAGTTGAGTTTTCTCTTCTTGTTCTTGATTGAACTCTTGAACTTATCAAAGGTAAATCACAACCTTTGTGGCGTTCCTCCTTTGTAATCTGGGTTCTTGAGATGGGTTCTTCAACGGGTCTAGATTTTAATATAATCTAGGTTCTTGAAACGGTTCTCATCGGGTCTAGATTCTCCATCCTTGACTTGATTTTTTGGCTTTCTTGGGGAGTTTTTCAAATTGATTGTGGGTTCAAGGGAATTCATTCCCGCGGGTTCATATCAAATAAGAGGTTGGATTTTCTTGCTCGCGGGACTCCTATGGTACTACCATGACGTTAGAGTAAGTATACCCCAACTTGGGGCGAATCGAAGCAACTCTTATTTTTACCACTTTGCACTTGCTTAGTTGGAAACCAATTGAGGGCATAGTGGGAAAAGAAAGAGGTTGGATTTTCTTGCTCGCGGGCATCCTCTAGTACTTCCAAGACATTAGGGTAAGTTTGCCCCAGCCTAGGGCGAATCGGAGCAACTCTTATTTTTACCACTTTGTACTTGGTTAGTTGGAAACCAATTGAGGGCAAAGTCGGAAAAATAACAGGTTGAATTTTCTTGCTCGCGGGCATCCTGTGGTCCACCCAAGACGTTAGGGTAAGTATACCCCAACCCGGGTCGAATCGGAGCAACTCTCATTTATACCACTTTGCCCATGCATCGTAGGAAACCAATTAAGGGCAAAGTGGCAAAAATGAGAAGTTGGAGTTTTTTGTTGGCATGCATCCTATGGTACTACCATGACCTTATGGTAAGTATGCCCCAACCCGGGGCGAATCGGAGCTGCTCTTATTTTTACCACTTTGCCCTTGGTTAGTTGGAAACCAATTGAGGGCAAAGTCGGAAAAATAACAGGTTGAATTTTCTTGCTCGCGGGCATCCTGTGGTCCAACCAAGACGTTAGGGTAAGTATACCCCAACCCGGGGCGAGTCGGAGCAACTCTCATTTATAGCACTTCGCCCATGCATCGTAGGAAACCAATTGAGGGCAATGTGGCAAAAATAAGAAGTTGGAGTTTTTTGTTGGCGGGCCTCCTGTGGTACTACCATGACCTTATGGTAAGTATGCCCCAAGCCGGGGCGAATCGGAGCAACTCATATTTTTACCACTTTGCACTTGCTTTGTTGGAAACCAATTGAGGGCATAGTGGGAAAAGAAAGAGGTTGGATTTTCTTGCTCGCGGGCATCCTCTGCTACTCCAAAGACGTTATGGTAAGTATGCCCCAACCCAGGGCGAATCGGAGCAACTCTTATTTTTACACTTTGCCTTAGCTTTGTAGCAAACCAATTGAGGGCAAAGTGGCAAAAATAAGAGGATGGATTTTCTTGCTCGCGGGCATCCTATTGTACTACCACGACGTTAGAGTTGGTATGCCCCAACCAGGGGTGAATCGGAGCAACTTTTATTTTTTCCACTTTGCCTATGCTTTGTAGGAAACCATTTGATGGCAAGGTGGCAAAAATAAGAGGTTGGATTTTCTTGCTCGCGGGACTCCTATGGTACTACCATGACGTTAGAGTAAGTATGCCCCAACGTGGGGCGAATCGGAGCAACTCTTATTTTTACCACTTTGCACTTGCTTAGTTGGAAACCAATTGAGGGCATAGTGGGAAAAGAAAGAGGATGGATTTTCTTGCTCGCGGGCATCCTCTAGTGCAACTAAACCCAATCTCCTGGTTGAAACACAACCTTCTTGCATCCCTTGTTGGCTTGATGGACATATTGTTTAGTCCTCCTTTCAATGTTCAGCCGTGCCTTTTCATGAATCATCTTTACAAATTCTGCCTTCTTTTTGCCATCTAAGTTCACACGTTCAATCAGAGGTAAAGAGGTTAAATCCAAAGGTGACAATGGGTTAAAGCCATAAACAATTTCAAATGGTGAAAACTCAGTTGCAAAATGTATACTTCTATTGTAAGCAAATTCAACATGTGGCAAACAATCTTCCCATGTTTTCAAGTTCTTTTTAATGATAGCACGCAACAAAGAAGACAAAGTTCTATTCACTACTTTAGTTTGTCCATCCGTTTGTGGATGACAAGTAGTAGAAAACAACAACTTAGTTCCCAACTTTCCCCACAAAGTCTTCCAAAAGTAACTCAAAAACTTCGCATCTCTATCAGAAACAATGGTCCTAGGCATACCATGTATCCTAACAATTTCTTTGAAGAACAAATCAGCTATATGTGATGCATCATCAGTTTTATGACATGCAATGAAGTGTGCCATCTTGGAGAATCTATCTACTACCACAAAAACTGAATCTCTCCCCCTCTTAGTCCGAGGTAAACCTAAAACAAAATCCATAGAAATATCAGTCCAAGGTTCACTAGGTATTGGCAAAGGGGTGTACAAACCATGGGCTTTCAACTTAGACTTAGCCTGTTTACACGTGATACATGATGCAAACCAAGGAGCTGGACATGCTGATCATACAAGTGGGAATGGAGCTGAATTTGCACAAGACCCTTTGTCACTTCCTAGTGGCCCAATTACAAGACTTAGAGCCAAACGTTTCAAGGAAGCACTAAATGGGCTAATCCAAGAGAATTGGGCTGATTCTAAAAAGACCAAGATGGGCTCAAATAATATTCAAGACTTAGTCCAGGTCATCAAGGCAATTGAAGAGGCTAATTAGCACGTAGAAATATGATGAATGGTCTGTCCATTAAAGGACGTGAATTTGTTAAGTTTCAAGAATATTAAATAGGTGAATGAACTTGGTCTTGCCTGGGTACCTGAAATACATTGAATTTAGTCATTTAGTCATTTCTAGCTGCCTCTAGAAGTCCAAGAGGCCTAAAAATCGTGGGACTTGTTATGTTAATATTTGTGTTGCTTTTAAAGCTGTAGTTACGACTTTTCCTATTCTTGGAGGGTTGTTCCAAGTATATAGAGGGGTTATTTCGAGTTTTAATAGGAGATTTAAAATTTCAGAAGCTTATTAGTCTTTTTGAGGTCTTGTGTTCCTCTTGGTTATTCAAAGAACTCTTTGAACTTATCAAGATAATCTTGTGGCGTTCAAGCTCCAAACTTCTCACCTTGATTCTGATTCCTTGGTGTCGCGTTTTCAATCCTTCGTAGTCTTGGTTTTCATCTTGTTGGGTGACTGGTCAAGGCTCAACAAATCTTGTCAATATGATCTTGGGGTTCCAAGCCATCAGTGTTATCGGGTTTTATCACAATTGTTGGTGGAGTTCATATCAATACACTTCTCACAGATTTTTTCCACATCACGTTTCATATGAGGCCAAAAATAAGAGGTTGAAGATATTTGCTCGCGGGCATCCTCTGGTACTTCCAAGACGTTGGGGTAAGTATGCCCCATCCCAGGGCAAATCGGAGCAACTCTTATTTTTCCACTTTGCCTATGCTTTGTAGCAAACCAATTGAGGGCAAAGTGGCAAAAATAAGTGTATGGATTTTCTTGCTCGCGCCCAACCTGTCGTCCAACCAAGACGTTAGGGTAAGTATACCACAACCCGGGGCGAATTGGAGCAACTCTCATTTATACCACTTTGCCCATGCATCGTAGGAAACCAATTGAGGGCAAAGTGGCAAAAATAAGAAGTCAGAGTTATTTGTTGGCGGGCATCCTATGGTACTACCATGACCTTATGGTAAGTATGCCCCCAATCCAGGGCGAATCGGAGCAACTCTTATTTTTACTACTTTGCACTTGCTTAGGTGGAAACCAATTGAGGGCATAGTGGGAAAAGAAAGAGGTTGGATTTTCTTGCTCGTGGGCATCCTCTGGTACTTCCAAGACGTTAGGGTAAGTATGCCCCAACCCTGGGCGAATCGGAGCAACTCTTATTTTTGCACTTTGCCTATGCTTTGTAGCAAACCAATTGAGGGTAAAGTGGCAAAAATAAGTGCATGGATTTTCTTGCTCGCGTGCATCCTGTCGTCCAACCAAGACGTTAGGGTAAGTATACCACAACCCGGGGCGAATTGGAGCAACTCTCATTTATACCACTTTGCCCATGCATCGTAGGAAACCAATTGAGGGCAAAGTGGCAAAAATAAGAAGTCGGAATTATTTGTTGGCGGGCATCCTATGGTACTACCATGACCTTATGGTATGTATGCCCCCAATCCAGGGCGAATCGGAGCAACTCTTATTTTTACTACTTTGCACTTGCTTAGGTGGAAACCAATTGAGGGCATAGTGGGAAAAGAAAGAGGTTGGATTTTCTTGCTCGCGGGCATCCTCTGGTACTTCCAAGACGTTAGGGTAAGTATGCCCCAACCCTAGGCGAATCGGAGCAACTCTTATTTTTGCACTTTGCCTATGCTTTGTAGCAAACCAATTGAGGGCAAAGTGGCAAAAATAAGTGCATGGATTTTCTTGCTCGCGTGCATCCTGTCGTCCAACCAAGACGTTAGGGTAAGTATACCACAACCCGGGGCGAATTGGAGCAACTCTCATTTATACCAATTTGCCCACGCATCGTAGGAAACCAATTGAGGGCAAAGTGGCAAAAATAAGAAGTTGGAGTTATTTGTTGGCGGGCATCCTATGGTACTACCATGACCTTATGGTAAGTATGCCCCCA
>QEOW01004185.1:2201-20624 GCA_003123825.1 Juglans hindsii
TAAACCAAATATTTGTAGATCGTTTCACTTTTAAAAAAAATATATATGTTGCTCACTATCTGAAATGAAATTGAACAATAAAATTTAAATAATAATAAAAAAAAAGAACAAAATTTTGTGAGGAGTTCGGAAATTTTGTTCCGAGTCGGAGCCCCGAACTCCGATCGGAGTTCGGGGCTCCGACCTCCGTTCGGAGTTCCGATCGGAGTTCGGGGCTCCGACCTCCGTTCGGAGTTCCGATCGGAGTTCGGGGCTCCGACCTCCGTTCGGAGTTCCGATCGGAGTTCGGGGCTCCGACCTCCGTTCGGAGTTCCGATCGGAGTTCGGGGCTCCGACCTCCGTTCGGAGTTCCGATCGGAGTTCGGAGCTCCGACCTCCTATCGGAATCGGACTCCGACTACGTTCGGAGTCGGAGTCGGAGTCGGAGGAAAAATCCGACTCCGACTTTTGTCGGAGTCGGAGGTCAGAAATGACAACTCCGACTCCGTCGGAGTCGGAGCCCACCCCTACCTCTTTATAAGGATTGTACCTAACAGCTCTCATTAATTTGTCTCTTTTATACTTGCATATTCTCTTTATCTATTTTCCAATTCTATTCTCTATAATAAATATAGGGGTCTTGCCATATTCTTGGCACTTTGAATGGACGGAAATTGGAATTGTCTTCTCATATGTTGCCTAGGATTAATTTGATGACTCTTTTAGTAATTTTGCTCTTGAAATAGACGACATTGCCTTCTAGGTTTTATTTGAGTGTAGCTAATATGGTGTCTGTATTGGTAAATCCTCACCAGACGAAATCCCTCTATGATTTCTGCAAGATTTCACCAAAGCCAAATTCCCCATATGTGGTTTCTGCAAGATTTCACCAAATTTCGGCTCTTTGATCAACTAAACTCGCTCATCCATTCCTCGGTCCTACTGTTTATACATTGGGTGTTCAAATTGGCTCTGTTCCTCATACTTTCAGCTCTCCTATGATCTAGTAGTCCTTCAAAGGGACCAGTCAATGGCTAGGACTGTGGGATGAGCGTCTCTTTGAAGGGACTAGTCGATGGTTGTCCGTCTTTGCAAGCCTCCTTACCGTGTTCAGCTTCCTTAATTTGATCGAATAGAGGAGTTGCCCATCATGTATTCGTTTGATTGACGGGATGGGTTCATAGCCCCCGACACAGCATAGCTGCATCTCTAGGCCAGCACAAGGGATGACCCTCATTCCCTATCCTTCTTGTCATGTATTTATCATTGTTGTGTTCTTTGGCTCGGGCAGGAACCTTGCAAAATCTCTCTCATTGTGCTCTGTTGTTCCAAGTTGTTGTATCGATTTACATTTACGTGGATTGCAAGGTTCACAATTCTACTTTTGTTTTTGGGTGTGCTTCATTTGAGTTTTATTTTTGTTTGTGCTTCTAGATTTGGAGATTCATGACAGCTCATGATTCCTATTATGCTCGCTTTTGGTTGCAGAGGGGTGGCAATTGTGGTTCCAACTTCCATCAATAGAATTGGAAAGCAAAAGGGCCTTCTTGAGCAAAACAATTCATCAAACAGTTACGGCTGCTTACAAGGACCAAACACAAGATTTAGGTCACAAAAAATGACGAAAACCTCTCCCAACACTCTTGACAAGGTTCCTTAGGATAGTGCTCATGATTATCGAGCACAAGTTTGTGGTCAAGAAAAATTGCCTAAACTTTGCCCAACACTCTAGGAGAGTTTCCTTAGAGAAATACTTGGGATAATCGAGGAAAATACTTAGATCCCAACAAAGGACCTAAACCTCACCCAGCACACTCCGAGAAGTTCCATAGAAAAATGATCAGGTAACCATGCATAATACTAAGGTCACATAGAATACTCTAAAAGTGCTCGTTGAGCACGACATTAAGGTAGCAACCAACAATTTAAACCTCGCCCAACTCACTTTGCGAGGTCCCTCAGAAAACGGACAGAGATAACCAAACAAAGTGTTCACGATGGATACACACTTCCTTCAGGGCAAGGTTCTCTCAAGGCAAGCGATTCTGGGCAAAGTTCTTTTGAGGCTTTTGCTTCGGCAGCCCACTTTTTCTCGAAGCCCTTCTCGTTTTGGGCCCAAGGAATAGGTTTGATTTATTTTGGGCCCATTCGGTTCATCTTCCCCTCTAACACTATCCCCAAATTTTTACTACTACCAGGGGGTACAACACACTCCTTCCAACATTCTCTTTTTGCAGTTATTGGGCAAACTGTTACGATCCCACATCGACTAAGTATGGGATTGATTAATGGTTTATAAGCCCCTAGGCACCCTTCCCTTGTAAGCTAGTTTTCAAGAGTGAGTTCTACGTAATGGGTTCATAACAAATGGTATCAAAGCCACCCCACCTCTAAGGTCATGTTGCGACGATTGCAATCGTGCGGCACGGGGGGTGATGCCAACATGGCAGTGTTCGCCTGGAGCTAGGAAAAGACCTAGCGCACAGTCAGCCCATATGAGCACCTGGACCGCCGTGGACGTTGGCTGCGGAGCGTGGTGGTTGTTACGATCCCACATTGATTAAGTATGACATTGGTTAATAGTTTATAAGCTCCTAGGCACCCTTTCCTTGTAAGCTAGTTTTCAAGAGTGAGTTCTACCTATTGGATTCATAACACAAACATGTCATTATCTACAGCATTCACCTATTAGAGATCCGAAAAATGCTCCATCTACGTAAAATTCGCTACAAAAGTGAGTTACATATTGATTTGGTACTACCATTTGTCATTATCACATCGAGAATTCAGGTTAAAGAGTTTGTAAAGTGCTCGAAAATGTCGAGCATACTTGCTCACAAAAGTGACATAATTATTAATTAATAGATAATGCTATTGTGACTTGGAAAGGACATTTTTTAGAAACTAGATGACGTAGTGACACAATAGTGTATAATTTTATTTTGTAGATGTTGTGTATAATGTGGAGGACTATATAAATACCCCTTCCCTGTTTCACTTTACTAATCAATTTTTACTCTTCAACATCCTATTTTCATTTTTTCTCAGTGCAGGAATTGGCTTTATTTCTTTGTCATCGTCTCTTTAGTTTCCTTTCATTCATGCATGTCAAGCTAACTCTATTTCAAAGAGAGCTTATCAAGCCACCATCCCTCCACCCAACCTTGGCTTTGTTGATGACCCTAATTTTTATGCGGTAAGGCTTGGCACTCCAATGTCATTTCTAGGGATTTGGACCCTTTTCGATGTATGTTTCATGTCCCTGAATCAGTCGTGTTGCGTGCTCCTAGGTCGGTGAGGGTCTGATTTGACCCAACGGCTCCTATGACAAAGTCGGTCTATTCACTGAGTTGTTTTCTCTTGGGTTACATCCTTCGTTCGTTAGGACCATAACAGAGATCTTGTACATGCTTGTTTGCCCAAGCCAACTCATTCAAAATGCCTAGAGGTTGCTATTGTATTGTTGTGTGGTCTGGCGGGGAACTTTAGACCTGCTTAGGCAAAATGTATTGGATGTGAACCCACATGAGTTTCTTGGCTTCTACTACCAGAGAGGCAGTCCAAGAACATCTACAGTTTTCATGGTTGCAATAGGAAGTGGATGTTTAACCTTGACGAGCAGCATTCCCACCCCCAAAGAATGGACTAGCATCTTCGTGTTTGTGTCTGGTTTTGGATAGAGAATTTAGGGTGAATCCCCTTTCCCGATTAGGAAGCAATGGGGAAAATAACCTCAACTTTGCATATTCCCTCCTAGAACTGTCTACATAGGAAAAGTATATTGTCGGGAGAATTGAAACTTGGATGTCAAATCATCCCAATTTTTAACATCCAAACTTCATTTTATCGAACCAAAATCTTACCGAGTATTTATATGGTCCTCGACGCCCAGGGGGAAGCCTTTCGTTGTTGGCATTTCTTGTTGTGGCTGTGGTGTTGGAGTGATCCCAGCCGTGTATCCACTGCAACTGCAACAAAGGAGGCACTAATGTTCCACTGAAGAAATGAAAAGTGGTGAAGGTCATTGTCATGGCTTCGTCTTCAGTTATCGAAGCCGAAGACGAAGCCCAAACTCCTTCACTTCAAATGCCCGAAAATGATGAATGATGAATTAGACTCCATTATGTCTCTTGTTATTAAGGGAACCGAGCTTTTGGGCATGAGTATTAAGTCGCATGCCCAAACCCATGGGGCTTTGCTGATGTGTTCATATGATGACTACAGCTGAGCCGATATAATGGGTCAGGATGGAGCGATATTGATTAATGTGGCCCGAGTTGGTAAAAGGACGCAAGGGGATGAGGGGGCATTGACGAATGCTATAGGGTTGGTGTTAGCTCGCATTGAACTTCCCTATGTTATGGCGAATGCTGTAATGGGCCCTGCTGGTGACTTGCTCGAGAAAGTCAATCTCCAAGAAGAAGAAGAAGAATTAGAGAGAGGAGAGAGAAGAGAGAGAGAGAGAGAATTTGTTGTATGAATTTCTAGAGAGTGATTTTTCCTCCAGTTCATGATCTATTTATACTTCATTAGTTTCCATCAATACGGTACCGTATTTACAACATATCAAACACACAATATTACAAAACGACACCATTTTACTTATTTCAATTAGCATTTCACTAAACAAAACGACGTCGTGCTACTTATTATTAGTCACGACTACAATAAAAGATATTGTCCTAATAACCGAAAACGACATTGTATCCTTCAAGTCTTAAGAGATAAAACTGCCAATGCTTCACTTTCCTCTTCCTTCCTGCTACCATGCTTCTCGAGCCTCTACTAACATCCACTCTAGCACCCTTCCACTGAACCAATACTTCCACCATAGCTCTATTGTTTACCTTTCTACTACGGCACTGCAAAATGCTCTTAGGCTCAAGCATCAATTTCCTGTGCCAATCAACTGGTGGCAGTGTAGAAAAGGGTGACACATGTTCTCCTATCTTCTTTTTTAAATAAGAAAATGGGTGAAAAAAATCGGTGAACCAGACAAAACCCACCAGTACCGGTTCCTTTTTTCTCAAAATTAGTCGGAACTGGTCCGGTTCTGATTTTCTTTTTTCTAATACTAGATCGGACTAGTTCATATATATATATTAATTTTTTTTCTATTATATAAAATATTTTTTATATGATTTTTTATATTATATATAAAATAATTTTATATTATATGCTAAATTGCTAATTAATATAACATTTTGTTTTTAAAATCCTACTATTCATTTATAATAATAATCTAATAACATAAAATTAAGATAACATTTTATATAACATAAAATTAATCTTATAAATCTTAATATAGCTTTTGATATAACATTATCATTAAAAAAATTAATTTTATAACATTAAATTAATATAATATAAAATTTTAATATTAAACATGAACATTTGATCATATGTTATTAATATAAACTATATATATATAGTAAGGATAAATACATTTTATAGCATAATAAATTATAATATATATTCTTTTTTTATAAATACATTTCTATACATTTGATCATATACACTCATATAAAAAGTGTATGTAACTATTATATTATCACATATATAATCAAATATATAAATAAGTTAGACACTAGAATATTATCACTAATACACATAATCAAATATCACCACATGATACTATTATACACACACACACACTAATACTAATACTATTAGTAATCCACTATATATAAATAACTATATAAATCACTATAATATTAGTAGTTATAATAATACTATATCACTATAGTATCAGTATTGATACTATATTATCACCAACATATAGTATTAATAGATAACTATATACATATTATTATATCATTATATCACTATATAGTATATAGTATATAGTATAGATATAGTATTAGTATAGTATACTAATACTATATATAATGGGCGTGGATTACTAATAGTTATTTATGTATAGTAATCTACTATACATAAATAACTATATATTATCATTATGGTCAATAGTATTAGTAGTTATACTAATACTATATCACTATACATTATAATATACTATAATATATCACTATATTATCACTATATTATTATATACTATATATATATATATAATATATTATTATATATATAATATACATAATATATTATATATACTATATATATATAATATATCGGATAAACTGGACTAGAACCGGTAAAACTAAAATTACCGGTTTAGGGGTGTAACTGGTACGGTATTAGTTCTTTAAATCTAAAAACCGATGTATACTAGTTCAATTCTAAAATATGTCCAAAATCGGATCGAACTGGAATGGTTACACCCCTAATAGGAAACATGAAAAAGGGGATGGAGGTGGGTATCTGAGGGAAGATTAAGTCTGTAAGCCACTTTCCCACTCGATGTGTGATCAGAAATGGGCCAAAAAACTAGGGTGACAGTTTCAAGTTCCTCCTTACTACTAGTGGTTGTTGTCTATAGGGCTGAAGCCGGAGATAAACCCAATCCCCCACTGAAAACTACCTTTCAGTTCTATTCTTGTCAAACTAGAATTTCATCATTTTTTTGAGCTATTCCCAAATTAGTCTCAAAGTAGCCATGATTTGATCCATGGTTTTCAACAACTCATCCACTGCCTGGTTAGGTGTCAAACCAAGTATATACGATTGTAGTTTAGCATGAGGTACCCCATAAACAATTTCATAGGGAGTAAGCTTGGTTGAAGAGTGGAATGTGGTATTATACCAAGGAGAGCCATTCAAACCACTTTATCTCCTATGAAATACCTTAGAAAGTGTTCTAAACATTTATTAACAACTTCTGTTTGACCATCACTTGGAGGGTGATAAGCAGAAGAGTAAGACAAACTTACTCCTTGTAATTTGAACAATTCCCCTCCAAAATGAGTTTGTAAAAGTGCAACTTCTATCTGAAACAATGGTTTTAGGCATACCATGTACTTAAAAACATTGTTTAGAAATAGAGATGCTACCTTAGTTGTTGTAAAAGGTTGTTTTAAGGTCATGAAATGAGCATACTTGGACAATCTATTCACCATGACCATAATAAACTCCTTTGAAATGGGTAGACCCTCTATAAAATACATAGAATCATTAGTCCATACTTGATGTGGTATAAGCAAGGTTGTAGCAACCCAATAGGATGCACATTCTCCACTTTGTTCGTTTGACACACCTCACATTCACGAATGAATTTCTTAACTTTAGACTTCAAACCAGGTCAATAAAAGTTAGTTCTAGCACACTGCAAAGACTTGTCAAAGCCAAAATGACTTACAGAGGGACTAGCATGAATAAAGTGTAAAATCTTCAACTTTAGCTTAGAACAATTAGGAACATAAATTCTTCCTTTTTTTAGAGAAAAAATACCATGTTTAAAACTAAAGGAGAGACGAGAAGAAGGATCTAGTTGCAATGAGGTGATTAGTTGATGCACTATTTGATATTCTACGTAAATAGCCTTCAAGTTGGAGTTGGAAAAGATATAGCAACCAACGACATTGATTCTTCATCATGATCTCTTCTGGATAAGGCGTTAGCTACCTTGGTCTCCACCCTCTATTTGTATTCTATGCAAAAGTCATAGCCAAGCAACTTGGATAGCAATTGATGCTGTGAAGCTGTGCCAACTTTCTGCTCTAACAAATATTTCAGGTTGTGGTGATTAATTCTGACCATAATTGAGCCTCCAAGAAGATAAGGTCTTCACTTTTTGACTACTAGAACCAAGGCCAATAATTATTTCTCGTAAGTAGAGAGTTGCAAATTCTTACCCTTAAGAGCCTGACTGAGGAAGGCCAATGGCTCTTGCTCCTGCATCAACACAACACCAATACCAGTTCCACAAGCATCACATTCTATTACAAAAACTTTAGAAAAATCCAGTGAGGAGAGTACAAGAGGATTTATAACTATTACCTTGAGTTGATTGAATGACTATGTAGCTCCCTCATTCCAAATAAATGTATATTTCTTTAGCAAAGCTGTCAAAGGAGTAGCTATCTGCCCACATCCCTTGATAAACTTCCTATACTAATCTCTCAATCCCGAAAAACCCCTTAATGACTTTAGGTTTTTGGGTATTGACCAGGTAACCATGGACTCCATCTTCTTAGGATCTGTGTTGACCCCATCTTTAGAAATCAAATGGCCCAAATATTCAATCTCATCACATGCAAACGTGCACTTGGATTTCTTGGCATACAATTGATGTTGCTGCATGTAAAACTGAACTTAGATGCATCAAATGTGATTGTAAATCCTTGTTGTAAACAAGGATATCATCAAAAAATACAATGACAAATTTTCTTAAAAAAAGGTTTGAACACCTCATTCATGACTCCTTGAACTGTTGAGGGTCCATTAGTGAGTCCAAAAGGTATTACAAGGAACTCATAATGCCCCTTATGTGTTCTAAAAGCTGTCTTGTGAATGTCTTCACTTCTCATTCGAATTTGGTAATACCCTACCCTCAGATCCAGCTTAGAGAAAATGTTTGAACCAAAAAGCTCATCTAGCAGTTCATCCGCTACAGGAATTGGACACTTGTCTTTAATAGTAGCTTCATTCAATGCCCTATAATCGATGGACATCCTCTATGTGACATCAAATTTCCTGACCAACAAAAATGAGAGAAGAATGGGGATTGACTTTGTCGAATCACACCTGATTCCAGCAATTCTTTGATAATCTTCTCAATCTTAGTCTTTTGATAATAGGGGTATCTACAAGGCCTCACACTAACTGGTGATGATTCATGCTTCAAATTAATTTGATGGTCATGAGATCTTTGAGGAGGTAAACCCTTAGGTTCCTCAAAAATCTTGTCAAATTTCCCTAACAACTCAAGAACACTTCCAGCCTCAACTTAGAAATCCTTGAAACATCAACTGTAACCAACTGTAGCAGTATTCCTTTTTGCCCCAGCTTAGAAATCCTTGAAATCTCTTTATCATCCACCATCTCATTTGATGAAACTGTAATGCCCTTAAGAAATATGCCTCTCCTTGTAAGTAAACTGCATCTTCAATTCTACAAAGTCCCAAAGGATAGGACCAAGTGACAATAACCACTGCACTCCTAAGATTGCATCACAACCACCCAAAGATAATGTAAAAAAATCGATGGTGAAGGCTATGCCTTGCATTTTCAACCCTATTGTTGTACACTTCCCTTCACTGTTAACCACCTCTCCATTGGCTACCCTTGTATGGATTGGTTTTGTTGTATAGGAAAATTACAATTGGTAGCTACTGAAGTATCCACAAAATTGTGAGTACCGCCAGTATCTATCAAAATTACCACTCGTCTTTTTCTTAACTGGCCAACAACCCTCTTTGTCTTGATGCTTGGAGCCCCCACAATGGCTTGTAGTGAGATTAAGGTTATTTCCCCATAGACCTCAATTTGTGCTCCTAACGGATAACATTATAAGAACTATCTAGTAAGTCCATCCCTTCCAGCATAAAAAGTCTTGGCTTGAGGCATGTATGGCCTTGAAGCCACTTGTCATCAGATAAGTAGCAAAGACCCTTCTTCTTTCTTTCTTGCATCTGAGCCTTAAGACATTTTTTGATAAGGCATCTTTGTTGTAGGTTGAGTTTAGGTGTTCCCAAACGGAACCAGTCTACCCAGTTTTATACATACTCGACCTTGGATCTAATTGACTAGAATCCACAGACCCATTCCTCCAAAGTCTTCTAGTACTCAACACATATTGTTCTTGAATTTTTGCCAATCCAAACACATCATTCAAAGTAGTAGGATTTAACATCCTAACAGGAAACCTCACCTTATCTCTTAGCCCACTCAAGAAATAGCTAAATTTTTTTTTTAATTCCTCTGATTTTATTAGAAAGCACTTTGAATTCAGCTTTATAGGCAATAACTGTACTAACCTGCTTAAGTCGTGTAAAAGCCTCCATGGGATCATCATAAAGAGATGACCCAAATCTGGTTTGTACATCATGTACAAATTCTTCCCACAAATGAAAGGCTCATGCCTCACTAGCATCTTGAAACCAGATTAATGCGTCCTCATCCATATGAAAAGAGACAATGAAGATCCTCTCACTAGGAGGAACTTGGTGGTATAAAAAGTATTGGTTGGCTCTATACACCCATGCAGATGGATTGTTGCTTGTGAATCTTGGGAATTCCAACTTAATCCCCTTAATAATACCTCTGTCAAAGGTTTCTCTATGATGCACCCCACCCACACCTTCATTGAGATCACCTTTTCTAACAAAAGTCTGAGCATCTTAAAAATTTCTTGTTGCTACTACATTACCCTTTAAACCATTGCAGGAAATTCTTGAAATTTGCTTCAACATGTCATTAAATTTCTTATCTTAGGTTTCCTTGTCAACCCTAGTAGCCTCTTGCTGGTATACCAAAAGCACAATTGCATCGTCTATTTATTTTTGTTGTCATTCCTACTGTTGTCGAAGGTGGTTCATTGAATAAACAATCTGAGCATGGGATTGAGTTCCTTCCGCCTTGACAACTGATACCAATTGTAATAAGCCATACTGGTGACTTGTTCGAGAGAGTTAATCTCCAAGAAGAAGAACAAGAATTAGGCCCCATAAGGATATAGAAACGATTTTATTTCATTTCATCATTACAAAATTTTCAAATTCCCACATAAAATATAATAAACAATTCAACTTTTTCAAATTCTAAAATAATAATAATATTAAACAATAATATTCTAATAATATTTTATTCAACGTTCAATTTTCATTTAAAATCATCTCATCTCATGTCATTATCCAAACAGAGCCATAGAGAGAGGAGAGAGAGAGAGAGAGATAAAGTCTATTGTATTAATTTCCAGAGAGTGATTTTCCCTCCAATTCGTGATCTATTTATACTTTATTAGTTTCCATCAATATGATACCGTATTTACAACATATGAAAACACATTATTACAAAAAGACCCCATTTCACTTATTTCAATAAGCATTTCACTTAAAAAACAACGTCGCCGGTCGTGCTACTTATTGTCAGTCACGACTACAATAAACGACACTGTCTTGATAACCCAAAACAACATCGTATCCTTCAAGTCTTAAGAGATAAAACTGTCAATGCTTCACTTTCCTCTTCCTTCCGGCTACCATGCTCCTTGAGCCTTTGCTACTATCATCCACTCTAACACCTTCTTGACCCATAACAGATGCAAGTGACCCAGAGGGATTTCAGGGAGAAATTTTCAAATCGCTGATGGCGAGGTAAGGCAAGAGTCTAGCATAGAGACCTTTGTTCGAGATCGATGAGATTGTCAATACAATAGTTGTGGGGGTTTCGATTGCTCATGCGGATCACTTTGGCGAAGC
The DNA here is from genome assembly GCA_003123825.1 of Juglans hindsii. NCBI lineage: Eukaryota > Viridiplantae > Streptophyta > Magnoliopsida > Fagales > Juglandaceae > Juglans > Juglans hindsii. Next base: position 13,499 of record QEOW01004185.1, read on the forward strand.
CTGCGCTCGCTAACTCCCTAAAGAGAGTTAAAGAAAAAAAAAGTCAAATTTTGTGCATGAATTATAGACTCATGACCAGTAAAATCTTCTAATTGAAGTTGACAATTAACTTGACATGAGTCTTCTCAAAGATCAGTAAGTTTCATTCAAAAATGTCATTAGTATGATCATGGGTTATATGATCAGTATGTTTCTTGAAAGGGACAAATCATAAAAATACCTTGTGGAAAGAAAATATTTATAAGGGGGGCTTGTGGGACATTTCCCTGAAAAGTCTAAAGTCCGGTACACCTGAAACATCATCAAATGGACTCCTCAGAAGTTGCACATTAATCTCAATCGACATAGATATTAGACGGATCATCACCTAGCATTCTAGTTGGGAGACTCACCTGATATTATGATGAAAAGGTTGAACACAATCTCACATCAACTCCTTTTAAAGGCTATGGAGAATCTCCAAATTAATCCTTTCAAATGTCATATAAAGTACATTTGAACTTTAAATTGTTAACTGTTTCCACAATTCTAGCTTTCAACGTGTCTGTACAAAGCAATACATATGCCAATTCATATGTACTTTATATAATAGAAAATCAGGGTCAATTTAGTTGCAGGAAAGAAACATAGGTTACATTTAGAAACTGCCGGACCCTAGGAACTGGTCCACAAGTTTGGCTACAGAGTTGGCTAGGCTGTCAGCTGCTTCTTGGGTGGATGCTTCTGCATACACACGTATCACATCCTCAGTACCTGATGGTCTGATGAAAGATCGACCTTGAGGGTATTTTGCTGCATCATTGGTTAAAGAAAAGTCTATGAAATCATTCATGGCTTGTTCCCTCCAAAGATTGGAGTAATATGTTCTTTTTTAAAGAGGTAAACCAAAAATTTTATTAATATCCCTCATTAATGGCAGAGGAATACCATTTACTAAATGGAGGAATTTGTTGTTCAAGAATTTCAAATTATATTAAAAATTCAAGAAACTATCCACATTGTCACCATTTTGGGAATTATTATGTCTTGTATTCTGCAGACGAAACTTAGAAGGTGCTTTTTCAAAAAAAAAAAAAAATTGGCAGGTTGCCAAAGTGCACTTGGATTATCTGGATCAATAATCAAGTTGGGCAATCAAAATGCATGAACAAGGACTAAGACAAGAAAAGCTATGCTCGTTTAATTGAAAAATTATTGATAGTATGTGTTACCAGTCTCAATATTAATGGCTTCTTGGATGCCAGGGGGCCTTACAACAATCGTTTCTGCATTTGCTGTGACAACAGCAGTTCGGTCCACAACTTTTACCTAACATAATAGGAAAAGTAGCAAACATATCAGTTAATGAACTAAAAGAAAACAAATAATGAAACAATTATACGTTTGTTTTCTTTGATACATATGATGGAAACAAATGTAAGCCAAAAATATGTCCCTGGTATTGGTAGCAAGTTGCTTCCTCCAGCATAAACAAGTTGAAACTTTTTCTTCTATAAGTACTATGTTAAGGAACATGCAACTAACTACAAGCGAGAAACTTCAACTAAAAAGCTGCAGTACACATTCACAGACAATATCGCAATTAGACAAACCTACATATTGTTAGCGTGATATGATCTGCTGTAACAACCCGATCCTAAGATTAGGATATAAGATAAGTTTTATCTATTTTTTATATAACTAGAAATATTCTACAGTTGTTAATTTTAATAATTACTATTATAATTTTGTTTGAATTTACTAGAGTTTTGTTTTATTATTAATAATTATTACTAGATTTTATCAGATTACTAGAGTTTTAGGTTGAATTTAAATCTTGTTTCTTCCTATCCGTACGACATTCATGGCAACAACTTGCATAGGAGATACACGTTCACATTACACAGTTTTTCTACCATTTGTTTCTCTAGGATTTTTATCAGTTTCTCCCTATTTATATGCGTTGCACACTTCACGCAACACAGAGAAGGAAAACTCATGCACTCGTCAAAACTTCCCCACGTCTCAGCCCTGTTCTACGCTCCTCAAAATAGAGCAACCAAACTAGGCGCTGCCGCAAAGCCGCATGGACACCACTCAGTGAGACGCAACAACCGAAAAGGCCGCGACTCGACGACGGAGCCACCGCAGCGACCCCAATGCTCAGACCATGCATGACCGCGAAAACCACTAGGGCACGCCACCAGCCACCACAGAAGACATCGGCAGTGGCTCTTTGGCCGTGTACTTGTGCTGCCGTCGCGAACCACCTCAAGGGACGTCGAACCACCTCCCAGCCACCACAGAAAGAGCCGACCAGCCCAACCCCGTCGCACCCACTCCTTCTTCGACAGCCCACGACTGTCACCGCCCTCCTCTCTCTCTCGACAGCGTTTCAGCGTGACAGAGCACCCTCTCTCAGCAAATATTTTAGATTCATATATATATATAATTAAATTATATTTGAAAGATTATATATCATATTTCAGCAGTAAAAGTTTTTAAATTATTTTGAACGCTTTATTAAACGAGATTCTACTGTCTACTTTAATAGATGTTGTTATAATTATGCAATTAAAGTTGTAGGTTGAAAATAAAGAAATATATTAAGAATTATTTTAAATGATATTTATTAGATTTCTTATAAGATTTAATAATTATGTTAATAAAGGAAACTTATTTTAAGAGTTGAAGTTTTATGATAGCTCAAGTATTCTACTAAATTATAATATGTTATTAGTATTTAAGTAATTTAAATACTGGGATTTATTTGATTATGGTGTTAAGCAAAAAGATTTATTTGACTATCTTTTAGATTGTGAATTTAATTAAGTAGGATATTAGTACATTTTTTTGATAAGTAAACAAGAATTTATTAAATCACCAAATGTCAAAATACAAAGAAAATGCCCTAATTATGAAGGCACATTAGAAACTAGGAAGTCACGAAGGTCCATGCAATTAAAGTCTACAGCAATGGTCCAAGTNTCTTTGATCTGTCTCACCCCTTGAACTGAGGTCCAGCAAGCCAAAACCTCCAAAACTGTTTCCGGCATAACCCACACTAAATCCATTCTTTTAAACACCTCGTCCCAAAGAGTCCTGGCTATCTCACAGTGTAAAAGTAAGTGATTCACCGACTCACCCCCGCTTTTACACATACAACACCAATCTGCAATAATTATCCTCCTCTTTCTTAGATTATCCGTGGTGAGAATTTTGCCCAAAGACGCTGCCCACACAAAGAAAGAAGCTTTGGGGGGAGCCTTATGACGCCAACGTCTTCTCCAGGGAAACTGTATCTCTGGAACTTGTGTGAGCACCTTATAGAAAGGGCGAACAGAGAACACCCATTTCCCTGCAGGACGCCACCACAACTCATCTTCTTGCTGGATATTTTGACGAACAGAATATAAGAGTCTATAAAAATCTACAAAACTCTCCATCTCCCAATCCTGTGCCGCTTGGTTGAAATTGATGTTCCAATGAATGTTCCTACCTGAGACTTCCATAACCTCCGCCACTGTGGCATCTTTGGTACTTGCAATCAAGAAAAGAGATGGAAACAAATCTTGTAGAACACTGTTACTACACCAAGCATCCTTCCAAAATCTGATCTTGGAGCCTGTCCCTAATTGCAATCTAGTGTAACGATGAAATACCTCCCATCCTCTTCTAATATGTTTCCATAGGCCCATTCCAGATGCCCCTCTAACTTCTATAGTGCACCACCTTCCCCTACAACACCATATTTGCTCTCGATCACATTCTTTCATAAGGCCTCTGGTTCCTTGGTATATCGCCACAACCATTTACCAAGTAATGCCCGATTAAACAACCTCAAATTTCTGACACCCAAACCACCATTGGAGATAGGACGACAAACCATCTCGCACTTGACTAAGTAGAATTTAAACTCATCTCCTAAGCCCCCCCACAGAAAATCTCTCTGTAACTTCTCGAGTTGACCTGCCACACTTGTCGGTAAAGAGAATAATGATAGAAAGTAGGTGGATAGGTTAGAAAGTGTACTTTTGATTAATGTAGTCCGGCCCCCTTTCGACAGATACATTCTCTTCCACCCTGCTAATCTTCTCTCTACTTTTTTAATCACTGTATCCCAAATCGTGCATGCCCTCGGTGCTATTCCCAGCGGCAATCCCAGATAAGTCATAGGAAGAGACGCTATCTTACAACCCAGTATGCCAGCCAGCTCCCTTATTTCCTGAACTTCCCCAATCGGTACCAACTTGGATTTATCATAATTCACTTTTAAACTAGACACTGCTTCAAAACATAGCAGCAGTGCCTTCACAGCCCTCAACTGGGCTTGATCAGCCTCGCACATGATGAGCGTGTCATCTGCAAACAGCAAATGAGAAACAGTTGTATTGCCCCTACTCGGCGATCCAATCTGGAAACCACTGATAAAACCATTAGTCACTAAGGCTAAAATCATCCTACTTAGTGCCTCCATAACAATAACAAAAAGTAAAGGGGATAACGGATCCCCTTGTCTCAAACCAAGAGAGCTTGGGAAGAAACCCTCTGAACTGCCATTGATCAACACTGAGAACCATACCGTAAATATACACCATCTGATCCAAGACCTCCACCTCTCTCCAAACCCACACCTACCCAGTAAATAAAGCAGGAAATCCCAATTAACATGATCATACGCCTTTTCTATATCTAATTTGCACATAATCCTTGAGTTGCCAGCCTTCAATCTACTATCAAAACATTCATTAGCTATTAAAGCCGCATCAAGGATCTGTCTACCCTTAACAAAGGCATTCTGCGGTTTAGTAACAATCTTCCCCAATACCTCACTTAATTGATTGGCAAGCACTTTTGCAATGATCTTATAAGCACCGTTCACTAGATTAATAGGCCAAAAATCTGTGATCTCAAAGGCCCCTACCTTTTTAGGGATCAATGCAAGAAAAGTAGTGTTGAGACTTTTCTCAAATTTTTCTACCGAGAAGAACTCTTGAAATACCTTCAAAAGATCCTCTTTGATCACCTCCCAGCAATCTTGAAAAAAATCCATAGAGAAACCATCCGGTTCGGGAGCCTTGTCTTTTGCCATCGTTCTTACTACTTCAAAAACTTCTTCCTCTTCAAAATCCCTCTCCAACTTGGTAACATCCCCTGGTTCAATAGTGTCAAAAGTCAATCCATCTAAAGTAGGCCTCCAACCTACCTGCTCAGTGAGAAGCTTTTCAAAGAAAACGACCACGTGATCTTGAATAACTTCTTCTTCTCTACTCTCGACCCCCTCAATTCTCAACACTTCAATGTTGTTATTTCTTCTATGTGAATTTGCAATTCTATGGAAAAACTTCATACTCCGGTCTCCCTTCCTTCAACCATAGAGCTCTTGATTTTTGGCGCAATGAGATTTCTTCCTGTAAGATTATCCTTTCAAGATCAGCAACCAACAACGATTTATGTGCTTGTTCCTCCTCATTAAGTGGCCTCCCTTCTTGCAGTCTTTCTAAATCTTGTATTTCCATCCACTTGGTATTTTTGCTCTCCTCCACATTACCAAATGATTGTTTATTCCACTCATTTAAGTCCCTTTTTAAGGCTTTTAGTTTGTTTGCAAAAATGAAGTTGGGTGTACCTTCAAAATGATACGAAGTCCACCATTGTTTGATTCTTTCCACAAAACCTTCTGACTTCAACCACGTGTTTTCAAACTTAAAATACCTTCTACTGTTATGAATACCTCCACAATCCAACCTAATAGGCCAATGGTCCGATGTTCTATGTACCAAACGCTTTTACCATACATCCGGAAAATGACTTTCAAACTCAGGTGAAATTAAGAAACGATCCAAGCGGAACCAAGTATGATTATTTGACCATGTGGCTGGACCCCCTGCTAGTGGAAGGTCTATCAAGTTCAAATCAAAGATACACTCTGAGAATTCCAGGCTTGCTGGCCTCAATCTTCTGCTTCCAAGACTTTCACTCTAGAACCGAACCACATTGAAATCCCCCCCAATACACCAAGGGAGCTCCCACCAACTTTGTACCCCTGCAAGCTCATCCCATAATAAACTTCTGTCAACGTCTAGGTTAGGCCCATACACACCTGCAAATACCCATAAGAAATCATCTGACACACACTTAAAAGAACATGCTACCATATATCTCCCTATATACTCCTCCACTTTCACTACCACCCGTCTATCCCACATTACCACAACACCTCCCGAAGCCCCTGAAGAGGCCAAATATGCCCAGTCTACATAAATATTGCTCCATAAACTCCGAATAGTCCTAGTAATCATCTTCAGCTTCGTCTCCTGTAAACAAACAATGTCCGCCTTCCACTCACGAAGTAAACTTCGAATCTGAAGACGCTTCTCTACCTCGTTTAGACCCCGGACATTCCAAGATACAATCTTGGGCTTCATTGGGGAACATTCAGCCCCTTCCCTTTTGCCTTATTCCTGCTGGAACTAGCTTCCGAGTTCATCGACCACATCAATCTTTTTAATTCCAGACTTTTCTTTGTGTTCCCCCTCTTTTTTTGGTGATGTCAGCTTCCATAGCAGTTAACAAGGCTATAAACTGCTCCTCATACCCATCACATTCAATTCCCACAACATGTTGAATTTCTTTTGCTTTATGTATAACCCAATCTGATGCTTGATCTAGAAAATAGTAATTTAATGGGATAGGATTGTTCTGAAATTTCTGAAACTCAGTCCCCACTGAAAACTCCCCCAACCCACAGGCCTCGAGGATGAATAGTTCGTCTTCCACGGAATGCATAAAATCATCCGAGTCATCCTCTACCTCAGCCAACTCGAAATCCTCAACTGGTTTCACAGACACTGTCGCTAGGACCAGAAACACCCCAGCTCCACTCATCGGCGCACTCTGAATTTCCATAGACGAAGAAACCCGAGATTCGAAATCCACCTGTTGCGCGCAGAACTCCGGCGAAACCCCACTGGCAGCCCCCACTGCCTCCATCGGCGACGTCTGTCCCCACAGCCTGACCCCTCACCGTCGGTAAGCTATCCAGCACGAATCCGAGGCTGTGGAGCTCGGTGGAGGGTATCGGGCTAGGGTTCGGGTGCTCGATTTCCTTAGGCTCAGATCCAGACTCGTTGTTCTGGGCCCTGGG
>QEOW01004185.1:21129-42179 GCA_003123825.1 Juglans hindsii
CCCCGGACATTCCAAGATACAATCTTGGGCTTCATTGGGGAACATTCAGCCCCTTCCCTTTTGCCTTATTCCTGCTGGAACTAGCTTCCGAGTTCATCGACCACATCAATCTTTTTAATTCCAGACTTTTCTTTGTGTTCCCCCTCTTTTTTTGGTGATGTCAGCTTCCATAGCAGTTAACAAGGCTATAAACTGCTCCTCATACCCATCACATTCAATTCCCACAACATGTTGAATTTCTTTTGCTTTATGTATAACCCAATCTGATGCTTGATCTAGAAAATAGTAATTTAATGGGATAGGATTGTTCTGAAATTTCTGAAACTCAGTCCCCACTGAAAACTCCCCCAACCCACAGGCCTCGAGGATGAATAGTTCGTCTTCCACAGAATGCATAAAATCATCCGAGTCATCCTCTACCTCAGCCAACTCGAAATCCTCAACTGGTTTCACAGACACTGTCGCTAGGACCAGAAACACCCCAGCTCCACTCATCGGCGCACTCTGAATTTCCATAGACGAAGAAACCCGAGATTCGAAATCCACCTGTTGCGCGCAGAACTCCGGCGAAACCCCACTGGCAGCCCCCACTGCCTCCATCGGCGACGTCTGTCCCCACAGCCTGACCCCTCACCGTCGGTAAGCTATCCAGCACGAATCCGAGGCTGTGGAGCTCGGTGGAGGGTATCGGGCTAGGGTTCGGGTGCTCGATTTCCTTAGGCTCAGATCCAGACTCGTTGTTCTGGGCCCTGGGCTGAGACCCACAGTTTTGGGCCCTGGGTTGAGACCCGTAGCTTTGGACCCTTTGCTGAGAGCCGCTGCTTTGGGCCGTGGGTTGAGCCCCACTACTTTGGGCCCTGGGTTGAGACCCACTGCTTTGGGCCTTGGGTTGAGCCCCACTGCTTTGGGCCCTGGGTTGAGAGGGCCCAGCCCCACCCGTCGGATCTTGAGACTTGGGCCGACGCCAGACATTCCAGCCCACTCCCCTTTTATTTTTCTGTTGGGCCCCTTTATGGACTTTACTCGGCCCACTTCCCGTTTCAAAGCCTTTTAACTTAACAGCTACTTCCTTTTCTTTAAATGAACCGACAAAAGCTACTAGTGCAGCCATATCCTTTTGCAAGGCACGCAACTGCCCCTGCATTTCCAGCAGCTTCCGTTGCACCTCCCATGCATCCTGACACGCCACAGAGGCCCTGCCATGGGAATGGCTCAACATACCATCACGACGCCAAAACCCCTTACCTCTATCAGAGACCTTCGCACCAGCCACCTTCTCCTTCACAGTTCTCGGTAGCGACGAAGAGAGAACCTCCTTATACGACCGAGCATGGTACATCGGTCTCCCTCTTCCATCACTCAATTGACCTCCTCTAGACACACCACCGACTTTAGTTTTTTCTATCCCTTACTCTAACAGTGCCTCCCTCATCTTCCTCCAACTCCATCCATTCACATCTTCAAGAATACATAAAGTATTCCTTCTCCCCCTTGGTTATACTCTGAAATTTCAATATATCTCCCTCTCCTATTTGCACAACGTTGAGCAATAATACTACAATAACCATCTCGTTTTGCCGAGTATACCTCCTTTTTCCCTCTGTTTAGGCTCTCCTCTAACACCTTCACAAGCCACTGAATAGAGGAATATCCCAGCATCACCGAGTTCTCTATTTTCCAACTTCGCTCTGTGACTCTCAAACCACCACCTCCACATTCTGCCAAGATAAAGCACTTTGATTAAATAACTACTTCTATAAAACAACCCCTCATGACCATCACCACTCCAGAATAACTCAATCAAAGCAACATTGATGATGAAAAAACGTTGCAGGAAGCAAAATGCGAAGAAAAGTGTGCATGTGTACGGAGAGAAAATTTTTAGGAGAGAGAGAACCTTTTACAAAACTTAAGAGCCTGGATATTAGTACATATTGTTCCCAAACAGATTTAGTGATAGTTATTATTGCGTATAGGTGACGAATTACAAAGTGATATTCAAGAAGAAGCGCAGCGAGGTAAGTAATTTGATCATAAATTAGGATCATCACAGTTCAACTTATATATAAGTATTATTCAAGCCAGTTCATTGACAGTCATTATTTATGAACCGCTCATGTCATATGTAAGCATGTCATTCAGCATAGCATACGATCATGTCATTCCGCATCATGTTCAAATTCAGAAATTATAATTCTGTATGTATTATGTCATGCATCTCATGTGTATAAGACACGTAAGCTATCTTAAGTTCAAAATGCAAGATAAGATCATATCAGTTAATAAGATGGCCATTCAGATACATAGTACCAATACAGTTCAGTTTCAGGATGGATGTGCAAGCCACGAACTCAATCATGGTCCACCATAGTATGCCAGAATACTATCAGCGGCTCCCCTTGCTGTAGCGGGACGTGGGGCAGGTGCACAACCTTGCACACAGGGTTAAGTGTGTTGGCCAATCAAATCAGTCAGTTAAATCAGATCAGTCAGTTAAATCAGCTCAGTCAGTTATTTTAGATAAATTAGTCATGCATAACATAAGCATCGGTATAAACAGTCATGAATTTTAAGCTCTCAGCATGAAAACTTTTATGAAACCTTATGTTTATTACGTTTACGTTGTGATGAATTTCTTACTGAGTCTTCGACTTATTTTAGTTTGTTTTCATGTTTTTAAACACCCAAGTGAGGATAATGATCACGAGCAGGCAGGCCAGGATTAGAAGGAGCAATTGTTTTAGTTTCAAACCTTCTAGAATAAAATTTCTTTGATGACATAAATTTTTATTCAGATTATTCATTTAATATTTTTTGAAGACATTTTTATTAGACAATTTTTCTACAAAATAAATCATAATTTCAGTTATTAAATATGAGATCTCTTGCCGGGTTTATTTTATGAAAAACACGTGACACTCCTATCCTACGGGAAGGGGGTGTTACATCTAGTCTCAAGCATTTTCTTTCATTTTATTTTCTTTTATAATTTTCCTGTCTTCCCAAGTTGGACCAAGTTCAGTAACTTCCATTAGCTGCTTGTCAGTAATCAGTCCTCAGGTGGTGTGGCCAACAATAACAAGATTCCCTTTTTGTTTTTTAATAAGAGTTTTGCTACACATAAGCCAGCGTGTTAGCACACCACTTATAGTGGGACCTATTATAACTTTCAAAAAACCAAAACACCAATAATTTTTTAGCATAGTTGATGTGGAAAGCTTCCATATCAGCAGTGTGCTAGGTGTGTAAAAAATAAGGCTTCTAAATAGATATTCTCTGTTAATAAGCAATGTACTCTCATTAAAGAAGGCGAAGGCATGACCCTAGCACACATGAAGTACACCAGAGAACCCCTATTTAGAAGAAAAAGGAAAACAATTCAGTAAGTGTAAAAAGCTAGAAAAAGGCAAAGCATCATGAGCTGTTATTCATGTGTAAAGAGAGTTGAGGACAATCTATGTCAACTCTACCACCAAAGCTTTCTTATCTTCAGAGGTCCATGCAATCCTCTGTCTCCAAATATATCACATTAAGCATTAAGAAGCCAACCTCTCCAAATTATCAAAATAGTACCATGTACGTGTTATCCAATTCAACTCATCAACAACTCTCTCACCCTTCTCTGCATGAACCAACCAACACCAAACCCCTGAATTTCAAACACCATAAATTCCCCCTACTTCACATTGAAGAAAAAGATGATCAATGGGTTCCTCATTCTTCTTACACATACAACATTAATTCATTATAGTGATACTCAACTTCCTCGGGTTATCCAACGACAAAATCTTTCCAAGCATATGCAATCATTATATAACAGGCCAGCTCAACATCCCCTTTTTATTGCTAATTTCCATCAATTCGGTATGCTTTGACACAGCTGGTTAGCTTTAGAGCCATAATCTGTTAAAACCATTTCATTGAACATACATGGGAAGAAAAAAAGAACTATGTGCATGCACCTTGTTTATCTATCCCTATTTCTTCAATTGCCTAGTCTACCTTGAGCAACTAATGGGCAAGTCTGTTGAGCAACTAATGGGCAAGTCTGTGAGTAATGAACTTTAGTTGGTGTATAACACTAAAACTTCATTAACATAACTTATCGGGTTATTTTGCATATGTGCAGGTTCTAAGCACCATTAAACATATAGCCCTTTGCAGTTTAAGTTCATAATTTGGCATTCCTTTTTTGGGACAGGCGGCAGAAACTAGGAACATTGGTGGGGAGGATGTTTTCCTTTGATAACCTGTACAAGCCATGGAGCCAACTAAGGAGACGTGTCTCAGCACATCTTAAATCCAAGTGTTTGATAGGGATATCAATTCAGGTAGTAATCGCAAAATCATGTACTTGACAATTCCTTTTTCTTTTAATCCAAAGGTACTCAACTAGTTCAAAAGAGAATCTTAGCACATCCACTATTTCTTTTTTCTTTTTTCTTTTTTTTTTTAGTTATTAAAGATGTCCCTCACTCATTCTCCTCTAGCCACCAAAAAGACTGGAGATCGAATTAATCTTTCAACAAGCACTGTTGTTTAGAGAAGAATTAAATTACACTTCATGGTGAGAAAAAGAAACTTATAGTATATACTGAAGAATTGCTGCTTAATTGTTGTCTTTGATGATTCTACAAAATCGAAATATTTATTTTCATCTTACGCTCCCATAAATATTGTATAGAGCTGCAGAGGAGCCCTACCTAGCACTTGTGTACATCATGACATTTCATAGTAAACCCCATATCTGGAAACAATTGAACTGAAGATGGATATAATAGCTTAATTTGAATGTAGAATACACACAACCTATGAGAGGCACTAGTATAGCATGGAATAAGGAAACGCACATTCAGCCTCAAATTTTAGGATAATAAGATTATCTTCATAAAAAGTGATAAAGCAAACTGACCTTAACCTGCCTACTAGGTAGATCCTGATAAAGCTCACTCCATCTACGTATTGACCATCCCATGTGTTGCAAAATAGCCTCCACCAAGAGCAACCCACTCAGAGCATCACCGACCGCTTGGTTGATCAACGTACTGACTGCCAACAGTCTCAAAGCAGCTGTTTCCTGCTCTGAGCCTGAATCAAACAACCAAATAATTCATGAAGCTCATCACTTAATCATCATATTAGGACTGGTACAATGAAGAGAGGAGGAACAAATCAGATGTGACCTTTAGATACTGAAGAAAGCTCCTTATGTCTGGCCTCTAACCAACACAAGAAAGATTCTGAGAATAAGATAGTTCCATGGCCATTAGCTTCGAAATAGATCCCAATATCAAACTCAGCTGCTTTCTCATGCAAGTGTTTGACTCCAGTTGGAGTAAAAATAACTTCTAACTCTAACTTTTTGAGAAAATCTGTGGAGGCTCCATTTGCATAAGCTGTCTGCACAACACCCAAACGAGCCTGATAATTACTACCCGTATTTTCACCTCTCTCCTTGCTGAGAGTACTTAGCTGCTCCTTGATGAAGATAGCAAATAAAGATAATATCTTGTCCCCATCAACAAGCTCAATATCACTGCAACCTTTCGATGATGGCACACAAAAATATACCAGTCGATCAGCGTCCCCATCCAAACTAGCACACCTGCAATACTAGAACCATCTACCAAATGAGTCCCCAATTCACATCAGTCGACATTTTCACTGAGCATCAAAATTTCAATAATTGTTAAATTATTGAGTTTCATCCGTGCCAAGTTTGCTTAGAAATTGGATCCCCCCCAAAAAAAAATCCCAGAAAGAAAAGAAGAGAAAACGGCAAGAAAGGTATTGATGATTGCATTTCTATTGATAGTCATTCGTTCTCAAACAGCTAAGTAGGCTTCAAAGTGGATGATCATTTCTGTCAAAACACCTATCTCAAGCAGCCAAAAGAAAGATTGCATCAATAGAGTCAATTCCAACTATCAATTGCCTAGTTCAAAATTCAAGTTCTTGAACATCACATAACTTGGCATTGAAAACTGTTACAGTGGACATATATCAAAATTAATTAGTCTATTAAATTCACATCCATGTGCAATAGACATGAAGTAATGTGTCAATACATGAAGTGCTTCCACTCTTTCTCCAGCAAATTTTTTGTTGTGCAGATGGTCAAGAATCATTTTATTAACCAAAAGGAAGAGACGACTGACCTCAGTCCTATGTCTTGGGAACCAAAGCCATGTGGAACAACCTTCTCCTTCTGCACAAAATCAGCACCCACTCCTTCATTGAGCACACCATCTCTCCCAGAATTACGAACCTCAACAAACAAATTATCCAGCATCTTCTTCAAAAGCTCAAGCTTTTCTCCACCCACACCATTAGCCCCATCAACAACCACTTTTAAATCCCCCTCACTCATCCTACCTTTACTTGGGATCAAATCAATCAAGCACCTAATCAACAACACAAACTCTTTAGCAAAGGCCTCTAGAGACAATATTATGTAGAGCAAATCATGTTCACCTTTAGTTCAAACTAACCTGAATGAGCTTGATAACTGTTCAAAATAATCAAGTTCGTATGCTTTCATGCCCTTATTTCTTGCGCGCACCATCCAATGTAGTTGTGGGGTTGTCACAATTCCCATACCAATTGCAACCACTCCCAGAATTGAACTTACTCCCTTCAGCCAAACGTAAAACATAAGCAAATCGTACTAAATGTAATATCAGCAATGACTAATACATTTGGACAAAGCTCGTACTTGTTAATGGGGAAAAGGCTATTTACTTGTTTAGCAGCTTCAAGTAGAGATTCCCCGCTAGGCCTTGTGTCTCGCCCCAGCAATATCGTGGCTGGCCTCACACCATCCAATGGGATCCTCTCCTTCTCCACAAATTCGGTTATCAACTGTAGAGCCAAAAAAATAAATAACAACATGAGTACAATTCACTTTCACAATAGCTGCATTCCAAGTAAAAACCAATAATACATACACATTCTCAAAAAACAATCTCACCCATCATACCCAATACAACCTTTTACCAACAAAAGCTATTAAAACCAGTATCCTTAAATTAATACCATTCCGTTGTTTCACAAAATCATTTCAAAGAGAGAAATAAAATATGAAAGGAAGAAAAGGACGTGTTTATGTAAGAGCCAATTTAGCTTCTTAGGCATGAAACCTACTAAAAATAGGGAATTTGAATATTTGAATTCTATTATGTCCTCAAATATTGCGTAGAATATTACACTCTTTGCAGACAGACATTATATATACGCGTACAAAGAGGAGCGTGTGTACGTGTGTGGGAGAGAGAGAGAGAGAGAGAGAGAGAGAGAGAGAGAGAGAGAGACTTGGAGGAGATGTTGGGGAGTGAGGGCATTGGCCAGGGCGTCAGCGAAGGGCTCCCAATCCCGAGAGAGCATTCCACCGCTGGGGTCAGCGATTTTGACTCCGTTATCGGTCACTTTGTTATGTGAGGCTGTGATCATGATCCCGATAACTGATGACTCCATCTTCAGAGATCTCAGGGCCGCAAGTATCCCTACTCTGTACACCGTCGATTGGAGCAACGCCGCATCGGCCCTGAACCCCGCTGTACCGTACGACAATCTCACACCTGCACCAATATACACATACACACAAATGCATTATCATCATCATTTCTTGTCGAGGAAAATAAAGAAGAAAAAGGGCAAAGGGAATAGATGGGGAAGGGGACCTTCCGGAGGAGAGAAGCAAGAGGAGGAGCTAAGGAGAAGGGAGCGTTGCTCTTCCTTCATGGTTGATGCTTAGCAATGCTCTGCCTCCTGCTGCCGATTGTGGTCTCGGATTTGCTCCCTCACTGATCTCAACGTCCACTTCACCAGGCACTCATCGAAGTAATAGATACTGTGCCTAGATTAAACGCAACGTTTTTACTCAAGAGCGGCGCCACTCAGCCACCGCTCATTCGTACCAGTACTTTTGTAACTTTTTTATTTTATTTTTCTATTCATATTTTTTAATATTTTTAAATATTTTAAAAAAATAAAAAAATATATCAATACATTTAAAATCACTTTCTTAATCGTTAAGTTACCAAATGGTAAGTAGAACCGTCAAGTTTGGTGGCCAGCTTTTTCCTTTACTCAATTTTTATTTTTTCCTTTCATTTGAAGCATTACTAAATAACTATTTTTTTAAATTGACATTGGATGTCTGAATTCAGCTCCCAACTAATTTTGGAACGCGTTTTAATATTGATAAATATTTTTTCTTCAAATAATTATTATGTTTTTTCTTGTAATGTTATTTAGATCAATTATGGTTTTTACTAGAAAAAAACCCACATAAAACCGTGCAAAATTATTCACTCTAATTTTGAATTCGATAGTTCAGTTTAAAAGAACTTGTTGATGTCGTATTTCACAGCCTAAGTAACTCTGCTATTCTGGGTTGATTTGTTCCTGCGTACAGAAGAAATGTAGGCTCGAGGTGGTAGGGATACCTCTGATGCCTAAGTTGGTTTGGATTCTGAACCTCTTGTCTGTGTGAGCCTCAATCAATGTATATCTGTGTGTTTTGCCCCTATGGGGTGATATTTATACCTGGTAGGGGCGATCCCTTGTCAGGCTGCTCGTGGTGTGTCGCTCTGTATCTTGGTCGTGTCCTTCTGCCAACTCCTTACCATGTGACTGGCCAGCCATGCCTGATCGTGGCGACCACTTATAGCCCTAGGCCCTTGTCATGGTGTGCTCGCCTCTGTCCTTCATTAAATGTGGCATGGCCTCGGTCAGGTGCTCCCACTTTCCAAGTCTTGTCCAGCCATTGGTGCTCAAGGACTTTGGTGTCCCTGACTTTGTGTGTACGACTCGTCCGCCAGTTGATGTGTCACGCCTCCTGGCTTAATCCCATGCCCGCGCGTGCTACTTTGTTGCCTCCTTGTAGGCTTCATGGGCTATTGTCCTTCTGGGCTCGGCCCAGGCCATCCCATTCTCATACAGATTTTGCTTGACCAAGCTGTCCTTAGGCCCACCTGTACAACGTGGTCTGGGCTTGTTTGATCAAGCCCATCATTGGGGACAACCCCCTTCTCAATACCCCGCAAATTCCCATTATACACGTATGATGAGAATTCTAAACTTACCCTTCCACCTTTCCCTGGGTGGTTTCTTCCAAAATACATTTGGCACCCCGTGACGGTTCGACTGTGCCATAAGAGACTTGATGGCGCCTCAGGTTCTTCCCAACCCTTCATCATCTATCAGTTTGAAGTAGAGGGAAGCTTGCCTACACACTGCGTGGGTTATTGTATCAGGCTTCCCATGCGTCCATTGTTTACTCTCCACGATGCCACCTCGCGACGGTTCGTCTATGCCATAAATGACTCGACAGCGCCTTGTGTCTTTCCCAACGCTTTGTCATCCGTCAGTTCGAAGTAGCGAGAAGCCCGTCCATGCACTGCTTGGGTTATTAGACCTTGCTCCCCACACATCCATTGTTTGCTCTCCACAACACCACTCCGCGACGGTTGGACTCCACAAGGCCACTTTTCGAGTTTCTGGAGGTTTGAAGTGCCTATTGGGTTTCTGGCTCGTGGTCACTTCACTTCTTGCAAGTCTAACCGCCGCGTCCTCTTCTATATAAACTCCCCCTTTCCCTCACTTTTTTCCATTTCCATTCTTCTTCCTCTCGCATTCTCCCTTATGCTTGCTTTCCCAATTTCTCCCTTCACCTCCTCGCTTCATTCATTCTTTCGTACAATTCTCAATGGCTCCCAAAGGGTCTTCTGATTCTCCTTTTTTGTACTTTGCCACGCAGTTGGAAGTTGTCAGTTTCAGCTGATGACCTCCGTTCTCTAAGGAGGATGTATGATATCCCAGAATCGACAGTTCTGGAAGTCTCTAGGCACCGCATCGTTGCGGTCGACTCCGACGGGATGGCGTCTCGGGTGGTGCTCTTTCCTCTGATATTCATGATTGACCTTTGCCTCGTGTTCTATCGCCCCATTTGCGACGTCCTTAACTTGCTAGTTGCGTGATCTTTAGAAGGGTACTCAGCTCTAGTCCTAAGGAGTATCCTGACCTGATAGCACGGGAATTCCTATTAGTATACCGGGTGCTGCGGCTCGATGGGAGCTTGTGTAGCTTCCAGGCCTGTTCCTCCAAGAAATGCATTGCTACGCTGGAGAGGCAGCACTCCCACATCAAGGACTAGTCCCGAAAATTCTTTTTCATCTCGGATCGGGATGGGAGTATCCTGAGGGGAGCTGGTCCACCAGGAGTTCCCAGTCCAGGCTATCTGGTCTTACGTGCCCAACATCAAGAGCCTGTCTATTAGGCAAAGCAGGAGGGAAGAGGCCAGAGTGGCAGCCCATCCTCTAGAGAAGGAGACCGACGCAGTGCTGACAAAGGTCAACATTCAGAGATTCCTTTCTGGCCCTGACCTCTCGTATGTGCTGGGTCGGAACTTCTTGTGGGACTCCCCTTTGCCCAGGGGCTATAAACATCATTCCAACCCTTTTGTGGGTGGTGATGGGGAGAAATGGTGTCGTGTAGGCTACGACGACGTTGGCGGGGCATCCGGGAGCGGAACTGGGAGCTCTAGGCTCCATCCCAATCCTAGGCATAGCAGGCAGCTTGACCGCTCTGCGGTCAGGACTTCCTCCTCCCATCAAACCCCTGTGTAAGGGGCGGAGAGCCCTGAGTTCTTGCCACCTGCGATCCCATTTACTACAAGCTGACTTCTTCAATGCCTTCATTAGGCCTGCACCCCGCAAGCTCTCGTTGAAGGTGGAGGTGTTCCCTTCCTTTGAGGAATCGCTTGCACAGGACGAGGTCGTTCCTCCTATTCTCCTGGTGGCCGCGACGGAGGCTTCCCCTTTCCCTGTCGGTCTAAGGTCAGTCGATCAAGAGAAGGGCCAGCCAAGCTCATGCCAGGTCGATCTAGAGGAGGCTGGGCCAATCTCTCCTTCCGTTGTGCAGTTGAGAGATGACCGGGTGTTAATCTTGTCCCCTTCCTTTAGCCAATCCCTAGAGCCAGATGTTGACTCTATCTCGTGCCAGACGGAGCAGCACTACAGTCTCCCCATGGGTGAGCAGAGTTCCCCTGAGGTGGAGGTTTGACCCTCGGTCGTGGAGGTGACTGCCACGACCTCGGGGCCTCCCACAGGGCCTACCACACCAGAGGAGCCAGCCTTAGGGGAGCCGGTACCTGAGCAGGTAGAGTTTAACGCCACCGGTGAAGCACTGGAAGGTCTTGGCACAGGCCTTCCTTTGAGCAGGCGGAGCTTAATGTTGCTGGTGAAGCACCGGAAGGTCCCCACAGAGGCCTTTCCTCCGGGCCTATCTCGGACAAGCCCCCGACTCTTCTTGGCAATTAGGGGGAGTCGGTTCTTCCTCTTATGTCAATGGGGGGAGGGCCCAGGCACCGGGTCTGGGCTTCAAGAGGGCTCTGGCGATCGAGCGAGAGGCCCAGAAGTTAAGGCCCTTCTTCGCCCAGGTACCCTTCATTTGTGCTTCTTTCAATTTTCTGAAACTCTTCCTCTTTTTTAATGTTGCTTGTGATAGGCTGTAGACCAACTGGCAGGTGTGATCGTGGAGGAGTGTGGGGAGCTTAAGGAGGAAAATAGGACGCTTCGCTTCCTGGTCCTCCTTACCTGTATGGAGGTTCGTAAGGTGAACCGGGAGGTGGAAAGCTGGCTCTCTACCGCGACGCCCTGGTAGAGGACCTGGACACCTTGGCGGAGTACAATAAACTCTTGCGGAAGAAGGGCAGGAAGCTCCGCACAGAGAAGATGCTCTCTCCCAGGCACATTCAGAGTGCAGGCAGTTCAAGGACAAGCACGCTAAGGTCTATCAGAAGTTGCAGGGTAGAAGGAGAAGATGGAGTCAGGGCGAAGAGGGCTCTTGAAGCTCCGGGGAGAGAAAGACCAGTTGGTTAGGCAGCGTACGAAGGATGCCAGGCAACATTTGCAATTGTTGTCCTCGCACTTCAAGCTCACTCAGTTAATTCGCCGTTAGAAGGTCCTTGTGCAGGAACACGAAGCCTAGGTCCACCACTTCGAGGTGAAGCTCTTGGCCACAACCAACACCATTTTGGTCTATTAGTATCTCAATCCCGTAATCCAGGCGAATAGCCAATCGCGCCTACTGGGGAGTAGTCATATCCCAGCTCAGGGGCACCAGGGTAGTTCAGAATGATGCCCGGGGTTATGTCTATAAGGAGGGTCTCGAGCGACTAAATGACTACCTCAAAGAGCACCCAACAGCTAATCTCAATACCTTGAACTTGGCCTCCTTGAAACCTGATGCTCGAGCCTTTGCCTTTATAAGGACCCTTAGGAGGGATGTGATACCGCTCGTATTCTTCCTTTTTTTTTTTTTCCTCGCTCGGCAGGGCTCCTTGATGTAACCCTTGCACACTTATATATCTTACATGAACTTCTTGTCTCTCTGCATGTGTGTGTATGTTTTTCTTTTTCAGTCTTCCTCTTTCTTCTTTTTTTTTTTTTTTTTTTTGCTGCTCAGGCATAGCCCGAGATGCTTTGGCTAGGCCAGTTCTTCACGGTGAATCCTGAGTTTCAGCTTACAAGTCACGAAGTTCGGCAAGTCAATGGACTTTGGCCCGAGTGGTCATTTGGACAGAACTCAGGATGCTTTGGCCCGACCAGTTCTTCACTACAAGTCCTGGGACTCGACTTGTGGGTCATGAAGTTTGGCAAGTCAAGCACTTGTGTCCAAGTGGTCATTTAGGCAGATCTCAGGATGCTTTGACCCTAGCAGTTCTTCGCGGGGAGTTCTGGGACTCGGTTTGTAGATCACAAAGTTCAGCAAGCCAAGGGACTTGTGTCTGAGTGGTCATTTGGGCTGAACTTGGGATGCTTTGGTCCCACCAGTTCTTTGCTATGAGCCCCGGGATTCGGCTTGTGGGTCATGAAGTTTGGCTAGTCAAGGGACTTGTATCCGAGTGGTCATTTAGGCAGATCTCGGGATGTTTTGGCCCGACCAGTTCTTCGCAGGGAATCTTGGGACTCGGTTTGTGGGTCACGAAGTTCGACAAGCCAAGGGACTTGTATTTGAGTGGCCAATTTGGCAGAGCTCAAGATGCTCTTGCCCAACCAGTTCTTCACGGTGAGTCTAGGGACTTGGGCTTGTGGGTCATGAAGTTTGGCAAGTCAAGGGACTTGTGTCCGAGTGGCCATGTGGGTAGAGCTCGGGATGCTTTGGCCCGACCAATTTTTCGCTGCTAGTCTTGGTCTTGGCTTATGGGTCACGAAATTCGACAAGACAAGAGACTTGTGTCTGAGTGGTCATTTGGGTAGAGTTTGGGATGCTTTGGCTCGACCGTTCTTCACAGGGAGTCCTGGGACTTGCTTGCGGGTCACGAAGATTGGCAAGTCAAGGGACTTGTGTCCGAGTGGCCATTTAGGTAGAGCTCAAAATGCTCTGGCCAAGCCAGTTCTTCGCGGCGAGCCCTAGGACTTGCCTTGTGTGTCACGAAGTTTTATAGGTCAAGTGACTTGTATCTGAGTGGCCATTAGAGCAGAGCTTGGGATGCTCTTGCCTGACTAATTCTTCGCAGCGAGTCCCGAGACTCGGCTTGTGGGTCATGAAGTTCTCCAAGTCAAAGGACTTGTGTCCGAGTGGTCATTTGGGCAGAGTTTGGGATGCTTTAGCCCGACCAATTCTATGTGGCAAGTCATGAGACTCGACTTCTATGTCAAGAAATTCGGCAAGTCAAGGAGCTTGTGTCCGAGTGGTCATTTGGGCAGAACTCGGGATGCTTTGGCCCGACCAGTTCTTAGCGGCGAGTCCTGAGACTCAGCTTCTATGTCACGAAGTTTGGTAAATCAAGGGACTTGTATCCGAGTGGTCATTTGGGCAGAGCTCAGGATGCTTTGGCCCGACTAGTTCTTCGCGGCGAGACCTGGGACTCGGCTTATGGGTAACAAAGTTTAACAAGTCAATGAGCTTGTGTCCGAGTGGTCATTTGGGCAGAACTCAGGATGCTCTAGCCTGACCAGTTCTTTATGGTGAGTCCTGCGACTCAGCTTCTGGGTCACAAAGTTCGGCAAGTGAAGGGACTTGTATCCGAGTGGCCATCTGGGCAGAGCTTTGGATGCTCTGGCCCTACCAGTTCTTTGCGACGAGTCCTGGAACTCGGCTTCTTGCTCTGACAAAGGCGAGTTGGAGTGAATGTTCGTACTTTTCATCCATAAAAACCCGTTTGATACATCCATAGGTAAACTTATGATTTCTAAGCAAAGTACTTCTTAAGGTGCTAAGCATTCCATGGATGAGGGAGTTCGCGGCCCCTATCGTCTTTGAGGTGGTAAGAGCTAGGCCTTACGCTAGCCATCACCATGTACAATCCTTCTCATCGTGGGCCTAACTTGCCCTCCTTCGGGGTGGTCACCCTAGTCAGTTTTAGCACTAGGTCCCCTACTTTGAAGGAGCATTGTCAGACCCATTTGTTGAAATACTGCTCTGCTTTCCTTTTGTTGTTTACCATTCACACTATAGCTTCTTGCCCTTTTTCTTCCAAGAGGTCTAGGTTTTCCTTTAATCCCTCCTCATTGTGGCATGGGTCAAAGTGTTGGACCTATTTGGGCATCCTGATTTTTACTTGGATCACCGCTTCACTTTCGTAGGTGAGGGCGAAAGGTGTCTCTCCCATGGGGGTCTTGACACTCGTTTGAGTAACCTCGGGAGTTTTTTGGCCCATCTTCCTTTCTGATCCCTCAACCTCTTCTTCAAGATACCCAACAAGGTTTTGTTGGTCGCTTCGACTTGTCCATTGGCCTACGGGTGCCCTTTGAGAAGAGTACTTGACCTTGATCCCTAGTTCCACACACCAGGCCCGATAGTGCGAGTAGTCGAACTTCCGGCCATTGTTTGATATGAAGCTTTGGGGGATGCTGAACCAACAGACCACCGACTTCCAGAGGAACTTGGTGATGACTTGGGTCGTGACGGTTGCCAATGCTTCCGCTTCTGCCCATTTTGTGAAGTAATCCACGGCTACGACCATAAACTTTACCCTGCCTTTGGCCGCGGGAAACAATATGATCAAATCCAACCCCCATTGCACAAAAGGCCATGGAGACATGATGGATGTTAGCTCCTCTAGCAGGCAGTGGGACACAGGTGAGTGTTCCTAGCACTTCGGGCATTTCTTTGCAAAGTTTTCTACGTTTTGGAGAGAGTAGGGCCAACAGTACCCTACCCGTGTTACTCTTGCTTCCATTGCCTTTTCTCCTGAATGGTTCCCGCAGATTCCCTCATGAATTTCGACTAGTACGTATTGAGCTTCTTTTGGTGAGATGCACTTTAGGAGAGGTTCAAAGAAACCTCTTTTGTATAGAGTTCCTCCCAATAGCGTGAACCGTGTGGCTCGATTTTTGACCTTTCGTGCCTCCTCCTACTCGTCTGGGACTTCACCTTCAATAAGGAACTCCATGATGTCTGCGACCCACTCGAGTGGCACTAGGGAGGCAACTGATACCTCCATCCCAATGGCCATGACCTCGATTATCTGGATCATGGTATGTTAGGGGAGAGGAAGCCCTTTTTGTCCTGAGGTGGCCCTTACCAGCCGATTTGCCTTCGATTTTCTCCCATCGGGATTTGTTGGATGCAGAAGTAGCGAAAGAGATCATGCTCATTGCACACTTGTTGAAGGTATTTCTTCAACTTTTCGCCTTTTGTGGTGAATTCTCCCAATACTTGGCTGACCACAACTTGAGAATCGGCCCATACTTCGACTTCAGTTGCTCCTAGTAGCCTTACCACTGACATTCCTGTTAGTAGTGCGTCATACTCGGCCTTATTGTTGGTTGTCTTGAAGGCGAGCTTTATCACATAGTTGTGCTCCTTGCCAAGCTCGGTGATAATGTGCACCCTTACACCCCCTCCAGCCCTACAGGTCAAGCTGTCAACGTAGACCTGCAGGGCTTTCCCTGATTTGCAACTTGTATTTCCTTTGGACATGCGGTGAACTCGACTACAAAATCTGCCAGCACCTAGCCCTTGATCGTCATGTGTGGAAGGTACTCTATGTAGAACTCGTTTAGTTCAATTGCCCAATTTGTCAGCTGACCGGAAGCGCCAGGCTTCTGCAAGATTTTTTTAAGGGGGATGTCGATGAGCACCTTCATCGGATGGGCTTGAAAATAAGGCCTAGCCTTCTTGCAGTGACTACCAATGCAAATGCCAGCATCTCCACCTGACAGTATCTGGCCTCGACCCCACAGAACGCCTGACTCGTGTAATAGACGGGCTGCTGCCCCTCTTCTGTGCTGCGGATTATCACTGCAGACACGACATGCGGTGTTACGACCAAGTACACGGTCAAGTTCGCCCGACTTGGTCTGACTAAGAAGCGACAGGTGGGCCAGGTATTCCCTTAGGTCCCTGAATGCCTAGTGGCATTCGGTGTCCCATTCTTGCGCCTTCCTTAGGACCTTAATGAAGGGAAGGCATCGGTCGATCGAGTGGGCGATGAAGCAGTTCAAGGCTGCAATTCGTGCTGTGAATGTACTTCGTGAAGGTTGTGTGGGGGGGGGGAGGCATTCCCACTATTTTCTGAACCTTCTCTGGGTTGGCCTCGATTCCCTGCTCAGAGACCATGAAGCCCAAAAAATTTTCTGACTCTACTCTGAAGGTGCTGAACCTTCTAGCGCCGCAGCATCGCGAAAGCTTACTGGAGATTAGATAAATGTTGTTTGGGCTTCTTGCTCTTGATTAGCAGGTTATCTACATACACCTTCATATTATGACCAATCTATTTTTTGAACATTCGGTTGACAGGCCGCTGGTACGTTGCGCCAACATTTTTCAAGCCGACGGCATGGCCTTTTAGCAATAGAGTCCCCGATCTGTGATGAAGGCCTTATTTTCCTCATCGTCTGGGCTTATTCAGATTTCGTTGTAGCCCGAGTATGCATCCATGAAGCTAACCAGTCGGTGGCCCGCCGTTGAGTCAACTAGCAAGTCAATGCGAGGTAAGGGAAAGCTGTCATTTGGGCAGGCGTTGTTCAGTTAAGTGAAGTCTATGCACATCCTCAACTTCCCGCTCGCCTTTTTGACCAACACTAAATTCGACAACCACTCGGGACAGTGGACCTCCATGATAAAACCAGATGCGAGGAGGTGGTCTACTTCTTTGACCATGGCTGCATACTTCTCCACACTGAAGGGTCCACATCGAGGTGATGCTCGATGATCGAGTTTTTGATTGTGAGCATTTTCTCGTGGCTCCACACAAAGACGTATTGATGCTCGATGAGGAGATACTTCATCACTTGCCTCAACTCGGGAGCCATTTTGGTTCCCACTGGTATGGTGCACTCAGGCCTTTGCATCTAGAGAAACCAGTTCTAAAGGCTCATTGGGCTCCGCCTACCGTAGTTCCTGCTTGTCTCGAACCTCATCGTCCCTTTTGGCCAAAGTGGGTGGTAAGGGTGGCCCGAAGACCTCTTGTGCTTTTTCGAGAGTTCTGATTTCCTTCCTCTCATGCCTTAGCTCCTACGCATAAAATTCTCTGGCCAACACCTATTCGCCTCGGATCTTTCCCACTCCTGCGTCAGTCGGGAACTTCATTTTGAGATGGTACGTGGATGTTACCGCCTTCAGCTTTTTCAAGGTTGGGCGACCCAATATCGCGTTGTATGAGGATGAGACTTTCATTACTAGGAAATTGGCCATCATGATTGAAGTTTTGGGGGCATTCCCAACCAGGATGGATAAGGTTTTGGTTCCCATTGGCTAGACGATATCTCCCGTGAAACTCTTGAACGATATCGAGGCCGGGCACAATCGGTCTAGACTGATCCCCATTTTGACAAAGGCCTCCCAGAACAGGATGTTCGCTGAGCTGTTGTTGTCAACTAAGACCCTTCGCATCATGAATTTGGCGACTTGTATGGTGACCACTAAGGTATCGTCATGGCGGTGGAGGATGCCTTCTTCATCCTTCTCATTGAATGTTGTGGCGGATCCTCCCACCTGTCTCCTGATGCTAGCAGCAACCCTTCCAATCGTGAATACCTCTTTGTACCAGACCCTACGGGCGTGGGCCCTTTGTGTCGATAAGGTGGGCCCACCTCCATCATATCCCTCGACGATCGTGATGATTTAGCCTATCGGGGTAATCGCCCTTACTGGGCTTTGATGTCAAGCAATCCTTTGGTCCCCCCTCCTGGCCCTCTGTCTCCTTGGGCTCTCACTCTGCTTGGGTGTTGAGCGGTTATTTGCTCGCCATGTTGATGTATTGTCCTATTGAAGTCGTTGTTCCAACATTTTCCCTAATTCCTCTATCCTCCGTTTCAACGTATAGCAGTTCAACTGGTGGTATGTGTAGTACTTGTAGCTCCCCTTACCTCGTTGAGACCCCTCTCGCAAGGTCGAAGTGCGTTCGCCCTCTACGGCCATACTCGCATGCACACGTGGTCCGCCATGCACTTGGGCGGGTGTCTCATTCCTTCGTTTGACCTCCTGTGCGTGCCTTTCTTGTTCCCTTCATGGTTCACTTAGTCGTTTTGTCCGGCAACTTTCTTATCCGCCTGTTCCAGGTCGGTTCTCCGGGGGGTTGTCAAAGCCTAGAGGGTATCCTCGACGTTGATAAAGCTGTCGGCCCTGTCCATGAACTCTCTCAGAGTTGTGGGGGTCTTTCGTGCTATCTCCATCATGAATGGGTTCCGCAGCCAGATACCCCTAGCAGGGCCATCATGGTGATTTTCTCATCTTAGTCGTTTGTAGTCATACGCTATTGATTGAATCAAGCGAGATAAGACTTCAAGCTCTCATCGTCATGCTACTTTAGTGTTAGGAGGTAGGTGGCCTGGCGTCTCCTCTTCCAGTTAGCCATGAACTGCGTCAGAAAAAGATGGGCCAGTTCACCGAAGCGGCCAATAGACCCCGGTGGTAGGGATCCAAACCAAGCTCTCGCCACGCCCTTTAGCGTTAGTGGGAAGGTGCGGCAGGCGACCTTTCCTAGGAACCCTGTGCAGGGTCATGTGGGCCTTGTACGTCTCCAAGTGTTCTAGTGGGTCCTTGGACTTGTCGTACACTTCCATTTGGGGGACCTTGAACTTGGTCGGGAGAGGGACAACCATGACTTCTGTGCTGTACGGTAGGTCTGTGCTAATGAGTAGCTTGTCTGCATACTTGTCCTCGAGCTACCGGAGCTCAATGTGCATCTTGCGCCTTTCTTCTTCGACCATAATGACCTCTGTTGCGCATCACAATCCAACATGCTCGTTGTGGCTAGGTTCCCCTCCTCCCGCCAGTTCTTCATTGGTTCTTCGTAATGCGGCATTTTCTTGCCGGAGGCCTCCCACTTCCTCCATCAATCTCTTTATCGTGTCTCCCATTTTGGTGAGTCTTGCTTCCCTCATCTTGAATTGACATTCTTCTCTTTGCGAAGTCTAGGAACGTGTTGTAGCTGGCGAAGGACACGCTTTTATAGGATAAATTCCATAGATGACGCCACTATTGATGTCGTGTTTCACAGCCCGAGTACCGTTGTCGTTCTGGGTTGATCTGTTCCTACGTACAGAAGAAATGTAGGCTCGGGGTGGTGGGGGGATACTTCTGATGCCTAAGTTAGTTTGGATTTTGAACCTCTCGTCTGTCTGAGCCCCAATCAATGTATATCTGTGTGTTTTGCCCCCTAAGAGGGTGATATACTTGGTAGGGGCGACTTCTTGTCAGGCTGATCGTGGTGTGTCGCTCCGTACCGTGGCCGTATCCTTCTACCAACTCCCTGCCATGTGATAGGCTAGCCATGCCTAGTCGTGGTGACCACTGACAACCTTGGGCCCTTATCGTGGCATGCCCTCCTCCGTCATTCATTAAATGTGGCATGGCCTCAGTCAAGTGTTCCAACCTTCCAAGTCTTGTCCAGCTGTCTGCGCTCGAGGACCTGGGTTTCCCTAACTCTGTGTGTTCGACTCGTCAGCCAGTTGATGTGTTAGGCCTCCTGACTTAATCCCATGCCCTGTGCGTGCTACTTTGTTGCTTCCTTGTGGGATTCATGAGCTATTGTTCTTAGGCCCACCTGTACCTTGTGGGCTGGGCTTGTTTGGTTGGGCCCATCACTAGGGACAAACCCCCTTCTCACAACTCATTTTATATGATCAACAAAATTTGTGCTAGTTTCCTTGAGATTCAACAAGTGATTTTACACTAAAGTTATAAAAAGAAAAGATACAAAGAAGTTAGGAAAATAAATAAGTTTTTTTTAGTAATTTTACTTGCAAGTCGGTGTGGAAAACACGTATTTGTGTCATTGATATAAAAGAATTTAATTTAAAAATATTTATTTATAAGTCAAATTCCTGAATAAAATAGGTGTTCTCAACCTCAACATGCAAGTGAAGTTTTCTAGACAATTAGGTCCCATTAGAGAATACAACTGTTCTCATATATTCTTAGATATTCTTATTATTTCCTCTCCAAACGTTACTGAAACACAAAATACTTTTTAATTTCAATTTTTAACTTTTTTATTTAATCATTACTTAATCATTGTAATTTTTCCAAACTTTCAAACAAAATACAAAAATAATACAACTTTTTTAAATTTTAAAACAAAAATTATATTAAAAAATTATATTCAAACAATTTTTTAACTTTATAATATTTTTATTTAACTTTTTATTTCTCATTTTTTAAAATTTAATAAAATATTTTAATTCAAATTATTCCATTCATAAATATTTTGAGATTATTTTAATATTCAAAGGAGCTCATAGTATTATTAGCAGCAATAGTATTATTAGCTGCAACATTAAAGTTAAAAAATTAAAAAGTAAGTGGAATAAAATGAAATGACTACCCCCAACCCCAAAATCGTATTAGAGTCATCCGTCTTCTCTCTTGGTACAAAGGCAAATCACCCCCATCAACAGCAACCCAAGTCCCCATAAGAGTCCCAGCCTGAAACCCTCCAAAATTCAGGGCATGCATGGCGCCAAAAACATGCCATGAGATAAGCTATACATCAAATTATTGGAAATGACCAATGAAGTGCCTCTACAACACAACTAGCTTTAAATGCATCTCCTCTTGTTCCAACCACGAGAGACGCAATTTTACATCTGGGAATC
>QEOW01004194.1:7603-57757 GCA_003123825.1 Juglans hindsii
AAAAAAAAAAAAAAAAAAAAAAAAAAAAAAAAAAAAAAAGAGAAACACATAGAGAAGTACAATAAAAAATTATCATCTCATAACAATTTTCCAAAAAAAATAAAATTCCGGCACTGACACCATTCTGCTCTGAAGTATAAGGGCAGGATAATTCTTTTTTAATTCCATGTTGCACACAATACTCATTAAAGCTGTTAGAAGTAAACTCTCAACCGCCATCACTTCTGAAAAATGTTATGGGTTTCTCAAAATGCTTGGTTATAAGTGAAAGGTTCAAAACTCGGTTAAGGGGAGCTCGAGCTTCTGACGCAAGAGAGATGGGTTGAGAGTTTCTCTCTCTAGATTTTCTTCTTTTTTTCCATCTTTGTGAGTCTCCATTGCTGGATTCTCACCTTCTTTCTCATTTTTTCTCAATTTTTTTTTCTAGATTTTCGTGATTTAAAAAAAAAAAAATTCCGCTAAAGAATTTGTAAGCGGTAATCTCACATTGATTGATTGAGAGGATGGTATCCCTCTATCGGCTTAAAAGCCCTAAAATACTTAAAATCATAGATCCAATTCCTTTTTGCTTTAAAATTCCCACGAATCATTTTCTTTTATTATACCTCGGCAACCAAATAGAAGTTACAGAACCCAGTAAAATGCAAGGAATTAGAAACAAAAGAAAGGAAAATAAACAGTTTCAATTAAAAATAAAACCCTAATACAGAGAGAGATAGGAAGAGAGTACCTAGAAAGAGAGGGAGAGAGAGAAAGGGCCGAGGGGAACGTTAAGGATAATCTAGCAATATAATTTGGTAGAGAGAGCACTACAAGAAGATACCGATTACGGGCACTGGTCTTTGAGCGGTAGTATATATAGATATTTTTTAGAAATGTCATAGGGCAAAATAATATTTTATTTTTGTAAATATCTTTAATAAAAAGTGATATTAGATACAAACGGGAAGTCCTAGACACTCGTTTTAAAAAAAATTAAAATTTATTATTAAAAAATAATTTTTTTATGTAAATTTTAAATTTTTTTTTTTTTAAAAGAGTACGCGAGACTTATACACCTTAAAATTATAAATATTATTTTTCATAAATTGATAATATTTGGCGTCTTTAATATGCAGGTTTCTTTTTCACGTGAAAAATCAGAAATTCCATAAGAAACGGGAAAATTATAACAGATCTAAGGTTCAAAATTAAGAAATTAGAGTATAATAATAATAATAATAATAATAATAATAATAATAATATGAATAATAATAAAATGATATGACGATGGCAAGGGAGATGAAAAAATATTAGATCACAATACTCTCTAATTATAAAATGTTATATTATTAAAATTGTATTACATTATCTATATTCTGATATTGTTTTTTTTTCCTTTTTTTTTTGAAATACCAAATCAACAAAACACGATTTTTCTTTTTTTTTTCCATTTTTTTTTAAATTTTTTTTAAAGGTTCTACATTTTAAGACGGGGTTAAGAAAGATGAGGACTACACGACTTCCTTAAAAAATTAATGAAGTCGGCGGTCGAGACATTACGATACTTTCCTCATTAAGAAATCTATGTATATTGGCAGTCGAGATATTACAATATTTTATTAGATTAGTTAAAAGTTAAATTTATTAAATATTTAATTATTAGAGAGTAAAATATACTTACAATAGATTAACTAAATTCTAAATATTTAAAATTTAGTTACACTGACTTTTAAATTTTTTTTCAAATTTAAAAGTTACTGTACATATATCTAATATATATTTTATTAATTATTTCTCTCTCTCTTTCTTTCTATCACATATTTTATCACAATTAGTATATTAATTTGAGTTAGTGATATATTAATTTAATAAGAATATAATTATTAATTAATATATAATAGGTATTCTAAAATAAATTAATAATTAAAAAATTAAATATTTTTGAAATTATTAGTTATTTATTACTATATAATAAATAAATATATAATCTAATGTAGAGATTTGATGTGAATAACTAAAACTAAATTCATCTTATATTATTTTATTATTATATAATGAAAAAATAACTATTCTAATATAAAGATTTATGTAAATAAAATAAT
Organism: Juglans hindsii; assembly: GCA_003123825.1. NCBI lineage: Eukaryota > Viridiplantae > Streptophyta > Magnoliopsida > Fagales > Juglandaceae > Juglans > Juglans hindsii. Next base: position 9,688 of record QEOW01004194.1, read on the forward strand.
TAAAAATTATTTATCTTATATTCATCAAAAATATCTTTTAACTTTAGCTAATTCAACGAAAGTGCTCTTAGTCACCTTTCGTAAATGTTGACAACTCTATTTTATATACACATGATCAATCACCTGTGTTGCAACCATGCGAGCGCGCTTGAAGCTGCCTCACACCTCAAACACCAAGTCAAGGAATCGAACCTCGACCAACCTCAGACCACAAGTTATACAGCTAAGAAGTAAGGAAATTCTCGAGAAAGCTCCCAAAATATGATGTGAGAGAGAGAGAGAAGGAGCTAATTCACACCATTCTTTGATTCTCAGCATAATGGCATGATGCCTTCATAAGTTAAAAAACTAGGGTTACACAGCATTTTCCATCCCCATGGGTCCGAATGAAAGTTAATTAACAAAGGCAGGCAACTGGATTCAGTCCAGATAAATTTTGACATCAATCCCATTATCAATAAGGGATTGAACCACTGCTCTGATCTTCCCTTCAAACTTGTCTCTCTCCCTCGGCGTGTAGGAAGCAGTATACACATCAGCTTCTCTTGCCCTGTCGGCCAGAATAGCACCAACGGCCAAACATGCTGGTATATCTGACCGGGACTTGAGTACAGCTTTAATGTCTTTAGAGTTGGTACCAGCAACTGCAACCTGCTTGCTTGTCACCCTGTGGGTGAGTGAGGCCGACACAAATCGTTTTGAAATGAACACATCAAGCGTAAATGGCTCCATGTAGGCTACAGTGCGTTGTTTGAACGATATATGCTTAGTTGGATTTTTTGACTTCTTCCCCTTCTGGTAAGTGTATGGTCGGCTATTGTCATCATCTAGGAAATCCTCTACCCCAAAGAAGCTTCTTGGTGCAAAATGAACCTGTAAAAATGCAACACCAGAAGGGACTTTATCTTGTCAAAAGTGATAACAATTCTAATAAACAAGTAGCAGCTTTTACAATCGTCAAATGACTTCCATTCCTGCACAGTTGTCCATACCAAGTATTATTCAAAATCACACTACAAGAAATACAACCCACAGTCCTATTGATACCTACATTCACCTTAGCTTTATTTTATATGTGTGCAGTACTCTTATCGGTGTCCACCATCTATATTTCAATAAATTCAAAGGTGCTTGCAATTTGCAAACGTGTTCAAACCTAATAGCGTCACTTACTTCCATTCACTCGTTAGAGGGGGTTCCACTACTGACTGACAGGTCAGGGGCTTAGCGTACTGGCTTGTTTAAGCCAGGGCAGAAGCAAATAAAGCTTGTTAGTGTTCACAAGGTACAGTTGCAACTGCCAACTAGTTCCAACTTACCACAGGAAGTCACCCATGGAAAAAAAAGAGAACATTTGTTTGACAATTCGAAAACCATAAACAAATTAGGGACAACAAATTCAGCAGTGGCAATGTTCATTTCAAATTTTCTTTATATTTTTAGTTATTCGTCGTGAGGACAAGGCCCAGAATTAATGGTTGGTGATTGACACACAGGAAATTTTGAGCAAAAATTGGCTACCTGTCCATTGTGGAAACTGCTTGTGAGAACAAAAAAAGGAGGCCTAACTTTGTCCCCTCCAAATCCATTGATCCCTTTATTCCACGCCTTGCCCAGCACATACTTCAACATCTTTTTTGCAGTCAACACCTAACAAACAAAACTTAATTCAGTTGCAACATAATCCAACTGAGAGATATTAAACTGAAAAAAAGAAATTTGATATGTTAGGGGGAAAAGGATACTATAAAAATTCAGGAAGAAAAAACCATTGGCGAATGCACATAACCTACTTTTATTAAGTCTTAAGGACTTGATTTATTTGTTAGATTACCATTTTGATGACCTTGCAGAGGGAGATAGATGTATATTTGGTGGAAATAGATGAATTTATATTCATGGAGTTTTTGAAAATAAATGAGGTTATGTTTATAGACTACTTATCCCTACACACAACACTCTCGTTCCCACTTTTTATTATGGAGACTACTATCTAGTAGATTGATTTGTTTTATCGAACCTCTAACCTGACTCTGATACCAACTGTAACGCCCCAGTCCTAGAGGGGTCGGAGAATTACTACATGTCCCTAAAACCATATTTCACAATACAAATGGATATTCGAAAAGACTCCATAAACATAACCTCATTTATTTTAAAAAACTCTATGAATATAAATTCATCTATTTCCACCAAATATACATGTATCTCTCTCTACTAGGTCATCAAAATAATAATCTAACAAATAAATCAAATCCTTAAGACTTAAAAAAAGTGTTAACTTTCTAATAAACCAAATTGACAAAACAAATCCATCTACTAGATAGTAGTCTCCAAAAATCTCAGTACTTATCCCCTACACACAACAATCTTGTTCCCGCTTTTTATTCTTGATCCTCAGTCGACACATTTACATTATCTAAAAATATTATGGAGATAAGGGGTGAATTATCAATAATTTAGTAAACAAAAAATATATAGTAGTATGAAAACATGAGCATTTATAGAGTTCAAAATGCATAACAAAAACCTTTAGTTTCAGAATGCAGAAACAAAACATGTTATAAAAAATATCCAAGCGAATAGTTCAAAAACATTTATATTCAAAAGTATTATTTGGCATAGCATAACTGAGCATCATCATCATGTTATATCATATCAGAGCATCATATCATATCATATCAGAGGCCATAATTAACCCCCGTGATAGGGTTGTGCATGTCTGCGGTTAACTAAGTAGAATCTATCATTGTTCGTCACCCAAAGTAATGCACTCAAAACAGAGACCACTATTATATCCCGTGGCAGGGCCAGATGCCACTATTGTATCATGTGGCAGGGCCAGAGGCCACTATTGTATCTCGTAGCAGGGCCAGATGCCACTATTATATCCCGTGGCAGGGCCATTTATCAGAGTAGAACATAATCGTTGGTACCATTACAATCATAGAATCAGAATCATTGGATCAGAACCAGAACCAGAAACAAAATCAAATATAGAATCAGAAAGTTATGCCAAAGGTTTTCCAACGCTCAATCATATCAAAACAGAATACTAAACAAATTTAGATAATTTTCACATATTCAAACAAATTCAGAACATCTTCACATAACATGTACAAATTTTTAGATTTCATATTAGCTCTATTTTTACACATTTCAGAAACAGCATGCCAGAAATAACTCGTGTCTACACCACTCATGACCACAAATATTCTCTCATACGGATTCCATGAGTGATGCAAATAAAATGACTGAGGTTGTTTTCAAGTTCTATTTTCATAACAAAACATACATATTTTTCATAGAATCAATCTCAGTCAATTCGTTTTATACAAAATCTAGCATAGGAAATCCGCTTACCTGACTCTTGTAGCGTATTCTCTAAGACCGGAACCTGAACCGTAGCAGAGTCGCGACCTAATCCAAAAATATCACTAACATATTAATAACTTGTACACGTACAAAACCAACCAACTAACAAAATTGTAAAACTCGAAACTAAAGACCAAAGTGCACTCGTAAACAACCCTTAACAAAATAGTTCATCCCAGTGCTTTGGGTTTATAATGGTCCAAGTACAATGTCCACGCACTACACCAATAAATTAACCCAACTGCCTCAGGCTTCCATTAATCATTCACCACACACACGTCAAGCCACAACCCACACTTTTAAGTCAAAATGAACTTGATCACAACATATCCGATAGCCAACAATCAGCCCACACGTTCAAAAATAACTTACACCTGGCTTATGCAAATTATCCCTAACATGTCAGACCGACATGGCCGACGACCACACAGCTACACTGTCAAATCTTACCCACCCCCAGTACTACAACCAGCAACTCCCAACAAGTCACACAACAAACATCCTGCAAACTGACATATCAGCAATCCCAAACAGCCCACAATTCGACATATTGATCAATAAAACAGCCCACATTTACAAGTCACTTCCTCACCTCAGTTTCCCACATTACGTTCAAGAATGTCTCCACACACCTCCCACTGTGTATTCACAATCTCTACAAATTTCAAACACACAATCAGAGACAATACAACCACCAGTAGACACAAACATACGTCACACAATAACGATACGATTTTTAGATTGAAACTTACCCAAATTGCGTTCCGGTGATCTGTCGAACTCGAGGATGAGTGTCGCTGCCAAGGGCTTGGTAACAAGTGGCGGTGCACGACGGCTGGAATCGAAACAGCAAGCCAGAGAATCGAGGGACGAGTAAGGCACAACCACAGGAAAACAAAATAAAGCTAACGGAAAATAGAGGAACGTGATAGAGAGAATTCGTGAGGGAATGGAGCACGGAGATACAGAGAGGAAAAGAGCAGAGAGTAGAGAGAGAGAGAGAGAGACGAAGAAATGAAGAAGTGATACTTACCGACCGACAAAGCAAGAGTTGACGGCAAGGAGAGGGTGGCCGCTGCCACGCGGCGGCACAGCAAAAACGGACGGCCGCTAGCGACTGGAATCAAGGAGCGGACGCAGGGGCGGCGCTCGATGCAGGGGCTCGTGTGAACGGAGGGGGAGTGAACCAAAGCTTACCTTAGTTCAATACCGTTCCGGTGTGGAGGCTCGACGGCGACGAGACTCCGAGAAGGGCCAGCGAATCACAGCTCCAAACCGCAACGAAGAAAATCGCAAGATAGGGAGTGTGTGAACTGCAGAATGGACTTGAGAGGGAGTTGGTCACGCTGAGATAGAGAGGAGGAGAACGTGCAGAGAGCGATGGCGTGGGGTGACTCTGAGTTGTAGATTTGTGAAAAGGGGGAGTTATCGGGGAGTGGGGGAAGAAAGAAAAAGGGGAAAGATGTTGGTTATCGAGTCATTTTATCTGTGATTATAATTTTTATCGATTCTCATCTAAAATATAATAAATAATTTAATTTTAAATTTTAAAATAAAAATAATATTAAAAATTTATATTATAATAATATTTTATTTAATTTTTAATAAAACATTTTATTTCATTTCATCTCAACTACATAATCAGATAAAGCCTCAAAGATTTTTTGATGAAACAGTGAGTTTTGTACTTTTTTTTTTTAATTTCTAGGCTGGGTTTCGCACTTGGACCTGGGTGTTACACATGAAGTACAAGAAAAGCTGAAATTGGTCGCATTCAAACAAATTAAAGTCACATTCAGAAGAAAAAAAACAAAAAATTTCAAATTAACGTCATTCCACAAACGACGAACGCTTTCGTCATTAGAAGTTCATATACGCAGTTGGTGGATCTTGAATATGCAACTGTACCCTCTATCCATCCTTTCAGAGATAGAGGGTGCCAGTTAAGCCCCATGGACATGCTACAAAGAACTTGTTTCAGCTGCAATACAATCCACATGATGAAGGTCAAATACTATAAGATCACACAGTTTAAATTTAAACACCATTGGCGAGAGCTACATGAATGACCCACAGAGACTTACAACTAGCCACTTGTCAAGACCCCATAAAAAACCGCACTAGAACAAGGTCCTAGGCATGCATGTGTAGCCAAGAGAGGGCCTCCTTTGGGGTCAATGTCGTGGGCCCACACCACTATCACTTATTTCTTTAATTATTTATTTATTTTATTTATCAAGAGACCTATTAGGGTTTCCACTTTGTGTTTTCTATAAATAGGATCATTAGCACCTTAGTTTAGAATCTTTGATCATTTGACATTTTTCCCTATGTGGAACGGTTTGGCTTGATCTTGTGAACACTTCGGTACTTTTGCACTTAGGCTCTTTAGGATGCAATTCGTAAATCCCTTGAGAGATGATAATCACCTTGCAATTCCTGAATATGTGTTGTCCATTTATCTATCCTTGATTCATCACCTTGCAATTCGTGAATAGGTGTTGAATCGTTTATCTATCAATATATGAGGTTTCATTTCATCTTTGTGCAATTCGTGAATCAAAGCTGATTGGTTTATCTTTTTATTATCTTTGTGTTCCTTCATTGTTCTTAGATTTCCTAGCTTGTTCATCTATACTTTCTTGCATATCAAAATCTCCATATAAACTAAAAAGAGTCTTCATATTCCTTTGTTGAGTCCATTCATCTTTGTGCATTCTTGAATTGGTGTTAAAGTTGTTCATCATTGTGTTCTTGAATGTCCATACGTGTTCATCCATTTCCCTTGATGTTCATATCTTTCATTGCATATCAAAATATCCATATAAACCAAAAAGAGAGTCTTCATATTCCTTTGATGAGTCCATTCATCCTTTGTTCATACTCTTTCATATTGTTCATCCATCTTGTTCATGCATGTTCATCCATATATTTCCATTGCCTCATTCAATTCATTCATACACTATAATTCAACTATTATAGTGTTTGCCCTAGTTGTCCATAACCTATATTACCCTTCATCCATCAAAGTCATTAGCCCTAGCCGAAACCCACTAAGCCTCCATCTTGTCATACACAAATCTTGCCTTATTTGATAACCCTAGCCTTCCATAAGGATTTCCTAAACTCTAGGAATCCTAACCCTAGCAACCTTTCATCCAATTCATTGACCTAGCCGAAATTCTCTTGCCACCATCTTTCCATATTAGTCACTTATCATACCTAGACTCCATCATCTCCATAAACCTAGTCATCCCTCAAGAGTCCCACTTGGCAACTTCCTTAATTTTAGGAAAGTTCACTCATCCCAATCACATCCCTAAAATCTCTCCATCCCTCTAATTACTCAATCAATCCCACCAATTACTCATTCCCTAGAATTACTCTAGTCAATTAAGATCTTCTTCACTTACGAAAACCGACACCCTATCTTTCCTTGATAGATTCCTACCACTTATAAATCTTCCCTTAATCATCTCTATCTTTCCAAAATCCTACCAATCCCTAAATCATCGCCTACAAGTTAGGAGCTCATATTCCATCTTCCAAGTCCTCCAAATTCGAAATACCTCCAATGCCCTAGTCAAACTTCCAACTCCTAACAACTCTCATGCATCTTACCAATTAGGATCAATCCTAGCCACCTTACCCATCATTTAAATTATTCTTCCGTCTCCAATCTCTTAATTCTAGGAACTTCCTTAAAATCACTCAATTCCTAGAATCTCTCAAGTCAACCCAAGACTCCCAACATCTTACTATATCCAATTCCTCTTGCCATATTCAAACATTATCTTCCATCTCCTAATCCCTAAACACAAGAAACAACCTTAGACTCATTCAAACACCATCCATCTTCATCCACTTACCTTATCCAAATCCTATCTTTAATCAATCCCTAAAGTCAATGAGCAACACTAGACTCATTCAAACACCTTCCAAACCCTAGCAACCATCCTAGACTCCAACCCTAATCCATCACTCCCCAAAGTCGGCCAACCCTAGCCACCAAACCTTAGCCTCATTCTTCCACATCATTCTCAAACCCTAGCATCTCATTCTACACTCTAACCCTAAGCCAACTTTTCCAATCTCGAAATCCTCCTTAGCCACCACACAAAACCCTAGTTATACTTCATCATACCAACCCTAATCATCATCCAATTGGCCCCAACATCAAGGGCAACCTTCCATTCGTTCTACATTGCATCAAACACTCATATTCATCTCTTAGATCACATGAACTCATCATCATCATCATTCCATCATTCAAATACTAAACCTTCATCAACCTAGGAATCCATCATTGCCATAATACGTGCCATTATTGTCCAAAGACCAAGCAAATTGGCAAGGTCACTCGGTCATCATCCTCACCAAGGCAAGCTCGTGGTCCTTAGTGTTAGGGACAAGATCGGGGTCCCTAACACCACTATTGTAATCACCAAGAAGTCAAAACAAACATCAGTGTGCGACGCATATAAAAAAGAAAGAAGTAGGCTCCTAATGGCGCATAAACCACCCCAGCTTATGTCTATGTGAGGCATAGCAGCAAAAGGTACGAGGCAATTGCAAAATTATTATTAATTATTTCCGACAGCGAGAACTACGAGATCGTACATATACTTGAGCAATTTATCGAACAACTAACATACATATTGAAAAGGAGTATGGAAAAAACTAACAATTTACCGAATCACTCTGTTTGCTTTTACGATTCGGGGTTTATTTGAAAGGGGTACGTTTTCAATCAGAAAACACCCATGTAATGAAGGAATTATTCAGTTAGCGTAGGGTAGGAGAGGCCCAAAGAGTACCGGAGTGGAGCATTTGACAAGCTCACAACATCCATTTCAAATGGGAAATTGTCCCGCAGACATAGGACAACTAGTTTCAAGTATTTAGGCATGAAGCAGCTACGTACATGATGTGAGCTCAAAATCAAGATTTAGAACACAAAGAAAGAAGCTAAATGTACCTATAATCCCTTGTCTATGTACTTCGATTGGAAAAAGCAGGAGGTCTCCGTTTTTCTCTGCTTTTGCAGCCGATTAACAATCAATTGTATCGTCTATATTATACAGCGTTTCTTCTTTTTTATCCTGCGATGAATTTGATTGCTTTGAACCCAAAACAAAACAAAACAAAACAAAACAAAATCTTGTAATCAGCGATGTTAGGCGAATGTGTGGGAAGAATGAGTAGTGCTCCATGAGTAATTTACTTATTCGAACTTCTATCTGTCAGTCTAGGCCTCAAGATAGCAATTAGGAAGAAAGAGCTACCCCCATGCAAACCGACGCAAGTTGGGTCCTCAGATAAAGCAGGGAACAATGAGAAAGGGAGAGACTTGAGAATGAGTAATTATACCCTCATAACGTATTTCACAACACATATTGAGATAGAAATATGAAAAATTTTAGACATAAGTCTCACATCCTGCATACCAGTTAAAAATATATAATTTTACTTTTTTACTCTCATATTTCATATTGAATTGAAATATAAAATATAAGGATAAAAAAATAAAATCACATATTTTTAAGTAGTGTGTAAGAGTGTGAGACTTCTGTGTAGCACAACTCTAGAAATATACAGTAATTTTTCCTAAAGTTTTCTGAAAAGTTCTATGTTTGGTCATTGAGGTAATATGACATCATCTCAAACTATCTCACTATTATTTATAAATTATTTATTATTTATTATTACTATTCATAAATCATTAGAAAACATCCAAATGTAATCCATCGTTTTGCTAAAAAAAAAAAAAAACTGACGTGGTAGCGCATTAAATTTATTTATTTTTTTGTGTCCGACCCACCCTTAAATTCTTTAGTAATCTAAAGTTTAATGCTTAGATATGGCGTGGTTTATTCAAAAAAATTAAAGATATAAATAAGTAAATGGAGAAAACTTAAAATTTCAATATTTATTATTTTATTTTTTTGTACTTTTGACATTTTTTTAATTTAAATATATTTTTTTATACAGCTACATGACACTACTAAATGACGCGATATCAAGCCATTTGGAGTTTGAGAAAATATAGTAAGCTTGATTTAAAATATGTTTGAGATGGATAAAAGTTTTAGATCTATTTGGAGTTTGAGAAAATGTTGAAAGGAAATTATTATTGTTTTTATTTTATTTTATGAAAGTGTTTTAATTTTTGTAATTATAGAAATTGAGGCAAATGCTTGGATGCCTAAAATAAATATATTTGAATTTTGAATCATCATTCGGCTAATGTGTATTCCCTTTGAGTGTATGAACTGTTTTGTTATTAGGGCCAATATTTTTGTGTCATTTCTTCAAGAGTAATTTAGTCCATAGACACCTTATGAGACATCTTCAAACCCAAAATAAGATTTGGATGAAATTGATTTTATAAACCAAACCAATAAGCCAAACCGATTGCACCCTTAGGCTAGTTGAGTGGAAACCGGTTGGGTTGAGATTTAACCAAACATCTCCCTTAGTTGAGCCACCACCCCACGCCACCTCCATCACCACCCAATCCACAAGAGGCCCCATGGCCATCATGAGAAACTTGATTCAGTTTTTCCCACCAAAGACCACCCAAAACCTAAGCTCAAAAACTGCCAAGTGAAACCACTTGAATCCACCGGTTACCATAGGTGGTTTACTTGACTTTTTGACTTCTAAACTATGCCCCATGACCTAGCAACCTCTAAAAGACTATTGTAGCCACATTAAGGAGGAAATCATGGTGGTTTAAGGCCACTATTCTTCTTGCACAATGTGACATAAGCCAATGGAAGCAAATCTAGAAAATTCAACTTCTTACACACCGCTCACCTCCACCAATTCCCTTGAACCAAAGCCAACATCTCCACCCCCTTGGCTACATATAAATACCTCACTCATTTCCTCATTTCCTCCATACCTTAGCTCCAAGATTTCTCTTGAGAGCACTTCTCCCCCTTAGAGAGCAATAGAGTAAAATCGAGTAGGTTTTTGGTGAGTTATTGAGTGTTTTTGAGCAAGATTGTCTTCAGAGCTTTGAAGGCCACGAAATTCGTAATTTTTTTTACTCTTGATCTTAGTTTTCATGTCAAGCTTTGTTTTCAAGTGTTGATATAAGATTTGGTGGAGTTTAGAGAAGAACATCATGCTTAGTTCAAAATTGGGTCATTAAAAGATGGTTTGAATGTTTAAATGATTTAAGTGAAAATTTAGCTATGACATGTCTTAAGTATGATTTGATATGATTTATTATTGTCTTAGAATGATTATGAAAAGTTTAATTTTCGATTAAAAGCATGTTATGATAGGATTTGATTCTATCTTGTTTTGATTATCAAAGCATGTATTGGTTTTTAATAAGTTGATGATTAAGAATTCTTAGCTATGATTAAGTATTGAGATGAACTTGATTATCCAATATTAGCCTTCATCATATCATTAAAGACCTCAGTGATTGTTTGTGATTAAAGAAAATCTCATATGCATGCATTCATAGGGATTAATAGTTGAAAACACATTTAGGCATTAACTAGAGTGCATGCCATGGGTTGGGACTGTTTGAGCAAGTTCTACTTTGATTTTTTTAGAAATACAAGAGTATATATGATTTTGGAATGCCAGAAATATGAAATCCATGAAGTTTGGTTAAATTTGGAGTTCGTATACAATTAGTGAAAAATTAGGGCCTTAATGACAATTTTGGAAAGTCTAGGGATATTTTTGTAAATACTCATTTTTGAAGCCTTTGATTTTGAACCTCATCTATAGTAGTATTAATCCTAACTTAGTACGCACTTGATTTCAACTTCTATGACATTTTTTGGATTACTCAGGAAGTTTGTAAGTTAGTCTCTAACTTACACCTTGATAGATTATTTATGAATTATTGATAAATATTTCATTCATATTTCAATTATCTTTTTGAGTATAAAATATCATGTTATATGATACATTGAATGCATACTTACATGACATGTTATATTTTTCACTATTTTTGCATATTGCATGTATGAATGTCATTTTTGTATGAAAACTTATCACATATGCACATGTCATGAAAAATATTTTTCAAGTATAGCATGAAAATAATTTTTATCACGACTCCAAAGGTTAGGATGGAGAATTATCCTAGTGGAACTCCTCTGTCCACTCTAGAGTGCTTAAAAATGGAGTGGTAATCCCTGAGTTGACAAAGAACAGTCAATGGGTTTCGATTGAGTTCTTTTTAAAGAACGTCGGAGTGAAGTCAATATGTTATGACATTTAATACTGGTGGGTGTACACATTATGATGTTATGATATTATGTTATATTTACCAATGGATTGAGAACGAGTCTATAGATAACGTAGTCTCAACATGAGTTGTACTACGGTCACCGGTAGGTACTCACAGTATATATGGGAAATTGTGACACTACCACATATTATGATGTTATATGAATTGTTAATAATTTTTATGATGAAGTTATGTTTTCAAAAATGAAAGTAAAAATGTTCACTGAATGAAAATATGTGTCTCCATTTCTCTGAAATGTTAAGGAATCTGGATGGGAGATATGCATACTGATTTTTTCTGCATTTCATGCTTTGTATATTTATTCTGCTTCATGCTTAATTTATCTTTGTGTACGTTGGTTGTTTAACTTACTGAAATTTTGAGTAAATCTCACTCCTTGTGGAACCACTATCATTTCACTCGGAATGGTAGAAGTTGTGTCAGGTCTCGAGAAGGACGAGCTAGATGGAGTGTTGGATCTTACTGATTGAGGATGAGCCAGACCTTGAGAGGAGATTAGATTTAATCCTAATGTTTGTAGCCCAAATCCTTCATGCTTTAGAACGCATGAAATGGATGAATTGACTTTGACCCTTAGTTATACTAAGATTATGCTATATTTGGTAGTTTGAACTTGATGATCACTAATGAATTGGGATGATTTTAATGATTCTGGCATAAGTTACAATTTTACCTTTATTTCCACTGCGATTATTGCATATTGCTAGTTGCTTACTATGATGCATTACATAATAATTGTCATGTACGGATGTATGTAATCTTGCGTTACATGTCTCGATGCTCTAAGTCTCTGTTCCATCCCAAGCGGAGGTTGGGGACGTCACAAAATGAGTCATGTTGTGTTGACCCAAATCTAATTAATTATTAAATGAGTCAAAACAAGTGATACGATACGACCTGTTATTTAAATTTGTTGTGTCAGGGTTTGTTGACTCGTTTAGCTTAATGGTTCGTGTTCAGAATGATCCATATTCTAATATTTATAACTTAGCAAGACACGAACACAATCTGCGAATATGAATTGCCATCCCTAGTTACATATGTCTTACCAGTGTGTTCAACATGCCTAAATCTGTCAAATGATTCAAATCTAGTTTTCCCTCACCGCACGTTGCTAGCACGTGGCCCCATGCGTCAGCACAATCATGTGCGATAGATTCTGTTCACTAAGAACTGAGGTAGTTGAAGCAGACCATGTGGACTATCTAACTATGTTACTGGTTTTCCTCATCTAAGATCTTGAGGAAGGGGAATCGAGATTTTCCAACAAACAATTCATAACAACTAATTGCAATGCACCACAACAAACCATTATCTTCAATGACGGCACCTAGGCCTGTAAATGAACTAGTCTGTTCGATAGTCCGCTCAGTATTCGCTCGGTTAAACTTGAATTGAACTCGACTCGTGAAAAAAAAAGCTTGTTCGTGAAAACAGATACCCACTCAATTTGTAAATGACATATACTCGACAAAACTTAACTCAACTCGGTTAAGGATTGTTAAGGTCTGCTCGTTTATGCTCAAGTCGACCCGTTAGCTCGACTATTAAAATTCATTCATATATTTATAAATATATACATACACTTATGTATATATACATATATATATGTATTAGCTAATAATATAAGCATACCACTTTAATAATTAAATATATAATATGTAATCTAATTACTTATATCTATATAGTGAATATACTTCATAGGTATATTTTATAATTTGTATAATAATTAGTCGATAAAATTTAATAATTTCATATACTAGTATGTGGGAACCATATACGAAATAGATATATGTTATCATATTAGAGCATTCACAATAGTTCCTTTATCATTTCTTTCAAAATACATCATCAAAACTCACATTTTCTATTTTACATACTGATTTTTATAATAGGTCATACATCAGTTTATCTATTTTTTCTTTATATCACTTAAATATTCATTTTTTAATATTTTTTATTCATTTCAAATATTTCTTCTAACTACCAATAAATTTGTAAAGGCGTTAGAAAATAATTAAAAATGTTTTAGAGTTGTGAACAGTATTCTCTACATCTAGAGGATTACTGTAGCAAAATATAAAATAAAGATCAAAATACAAAATCCATTGGAAGGGTCTTTTGATCAACTTTTTTATATTTTACAGAAAAATGTATTTTACATGAGCCATTGTGAATGCTCTTAAGTGTATGTACTAATAATATATGTAAATATACAATATATTGTTATTTTAGATAAATATCAACTAGTTAGATATAAATTATTTATAAATTTTTTAAAATTTTATAATTCAATAGAAGTTATTCTTATTAGTTGTATAAATTCAATATTAGATCTTTTATTATTTGTATTTATTTAATTTATTAATTATTAAATCTTATTCAAAAAATAAAAAATAAACAATTCGAGCTTGAGCTCGACTTGACTCGAACTTGTTTGTGGGACGAGCTTGAGCTCGAGTTAAGAATTTAGCTTATTGAGTCTAGCTCAAACAAAGAATAAAAAAAAAATCTCGAGCTTGAGTATTTTGAGTCAAGCCGAGCTCAGCAAGCCAAAGACCGGCTCGGCTTGGCTCAATTATAGCCCCAATGGCACCTCAGTCTATTCAGTAAACCATCATTTAAGACGACCTTTCCTTCATGAGGAATGATCTAATAGTCCCATTTTTTTTTTGCATGTATTAGTCATAATGGGTGTTTGTTGGCAAACCTCACCTCCTCATGTAAATTAGGGAATTGCTAGTAGATTAGGAGACGATACGAAAGCAGAAAACATTTATTGTATAGAATACTCAACATCATAACAGGAAAAAAGTCTTCCACAGGGAATGAAGAGGAAGCTTTTCCCAGAAAACCTCTAGGTTCTCGTCATTCACTTATACTTAGATTTGTCGATGACATGGTTCAATATATCTGTAAGGAGGTTTTTTTCCCATATCGGCTCACAGGGCAAGCCCACGAGGGACTACTAGGAAGTAAGTTAGAGAGCCTGGCTAGGACCTAGCCTGCGAGGAAGGCCCATCCTTGAAGCGATCCACGTAAAAAAAAAAAAAAAAAAAAAAAAAAAAAAAAAAAAAAAAAAAAAAAAAAAAAAAAAAAAAAAAAAAAAAAAAAAAAAAAAAAAAAAGGACAAAAAGGGATAGATAAGGCTTGCCACCTTGACATTGCCCCAAGGACACCTTGCCCTTTGAAACCTGCACAAGCGAGTAGGCGGGAAAAGTGAAAAATTCTCGATTTCCTGACAGTAGGTATGGAGAGGCTTAATAAGGAATGTACGCAGAGTAAAGTGAGTCAGGAAACCACAGCGCATTAATGACACCACAACCCGGACTCTACACCGTATTAATGACGCCGCCCCAGAAGCCACGTCACATTAAGGGATTCTGACAAATGAATAGTGGAAATGACATGAGTCCCTCAAAGTCAGGGACGGGTTGTCCTCACCCGAAACCTAGTATAAAAGTTGATCCCCAGGTACGAAGAACTCTCTCTGATTCCTCTAAACTTACACACTAACTACTAAGGAGATATACTGACTTTAGTATCAGAGACTCCCCGGCCACCACCAAGGCCCCAATTCTCCGTGTTTGCTTAAAGTGTGCAGGTGACAGCCCCAATGAATAGTGGAAATGACATGAGTCCCTCAAAGTCAGGGACGGGTTGTCCTCACCCGAAACCTAGTATAAAAGTTGATCCCCAGGTACGAAGAACTCTCTCTGATTCCTCTAAACTTACACACTAACTACTAAGGAGATATACTGACTTTAGTATCAGAGACTCCCCGGCCACCACCAAGGCCCCAATTCTCCGTGTTTGCTTAAAGTGTGCAGGTGACAGCCCCAATGAATAGTGGAAATGACATGAGTCCCTCAAAGTCAGGGACGGGTTGTCCTCACCCGAAACCTAGTATAAAAGTTGATCCCCAGGTACGAAGAACTCTCTCTGATTCCTCTAAACTTACACACTAACTACTAAGGAGATATACTGACTTTAGTATCAGAGACTCCCCGGCCACCACCAAGGCCCCAATTCTCCGTGTTTGCTTAAAGTGTGCAGGTGACAGCCCAAAGACCCGAGTTTCTGAAACCCGGCCCAAAGGCGCGCAAACATGACGTTAACAATATCTTTTCTGGAGTAGCAGGTGAAACAACAGCAGGAGTCCCTACTATATTGGACAATACATATGAATATAAGAGACAAATGACCCATCCTATGCTTATATAAACCTGATTTGAAAAGCACGTCCCAAAAATTCAGAATCTTTTCTTGTGAAACTCCCCTATCTGTGGCCACCTATTCATGGCTGAGGATAAGATGGACTAATTTTGGAATTCATGAACACAAGAAAGTTTTATTGGTACAACAGAAGAAGCAACATCTGATGGAACATTGAGGAATTGAAATGCAATAGCAGTAATGTTGAAAAATAGGTCCAACTGCAATAAGAGTCACTAGACATATATTTCTTATGTATTTCTCGCCAAAGTGTCCCGAATCAGTTGCTTTGGTGCTGCAAGGAAAATTCAGGGAAATATCACTAAAAGATAAAATTGAAGATGGTAAACTTGCTATGGAGAGAACTACAGGGTTTGATCCTAGATGATTCGTTGTACCTGGCAATCCGGTGAACTTTTCAAACTGTACAAATGCTTGGTTAATGAACATTTCTGTCCCATAAACAATAGTGGCTCCAGACTCTTGTGCTTCTATCAACAGTCTTGTCAATTTGGGGGTGTAAATGGCATCAAAAACCAAAGAATAGCGTTTAAGAGCTTCCTGTCAAGACAGAGAAAGAAATAGGTGTCAACTTATTTCATCACGAAACGATTGGTTGTTTATATGCTGCATGATAAGCCAATTTCTTATCCTATATGATTTATGCAACCCGGCCAATTCTACCATATTTGTGTACATTATTTTAAGAAGTAAACATGTAAATGAAACAAAGGCATCTATGTAAAGGTCTAAAAGTGTAGCCCAAGTGCACAGGACATGAGCAAGATGAATAACTATATAGAAATAGAAAAAGTACACAATCTATCATAACGATGGCCCCCAATTGCACTACCTGTCCATTCAGAATGATGGAAAATATGCATAAAAGTAATACAAAACAATCAATCTTCACATGACATCAGTGGAATTTCCAAGAGACATTATACTGCACTGAATCAACGACGGGAATATAAAACATGAAAGTGACAGGGAGGCAAACCTTGGAAAGGGGTGTGTTCTCAATTTTTGGTTTCATTCCAACAGATGTTGTATTTGCAAGGATCATCCCATCTTCTGGATGGAAATTTTCTAATTCGGCAAGAGTTATAGCTTCTCCTCCAACTTTACTGGCAAGTTGTTTGGCTTTGTCTAGCAGTCGGAAGAAAACAAATATTATTCTCCCACTTATCTTATAGGAGGATTTTCTATTCACCTCATAAGGCTACCACTATTTAATTAAGACAAAATAAAAAATAAAACGAAAAAACAGTACCTGCAATGTCAAAAGAGCAAACAATATAGTGAAAACGGGAAAAAAGAAGGGGTGCCCGGGCCCGGGGGGGGGGGGGGGGGGGGGGTGGTGTTATTTGGGGATCTTTCTTCTCAGTTGGAAGTACTTTCCACTATATCATCTGAGCTTAATTTTGAATTCTTGATCTCATAAAAAATTTTCAAATGCTGATATCCTTAGCTATGAAAACATAAAAAATTGACGGAAGAGATAAGAACTCTTTTCATAATCTAGTGTTGTATTAAAAACTATGGTGGGGCCTAAAATACCAGTCACTTGTATCTGGCAACTTCAACATAGATATCATTGTACATGCCATTTATGTTTTTAGAAGCCATAAGATAAATACCTGTCACCAAATAAACCATAAATGTAAAGATTCTTACCATATGTTCGATTGGCCACTACGACTCTTGCTCCCTTTTCTTTTCCACCAAAAGCAAGTGCTTTTCCAGCACCACCAGCTCCCATGACGACAAACAGTTTACCAGTCAACGGAGAACCAGATGCTTGGCTTGCACCATTGGATGCTGCATATAAAAGCTGATAATTTAGTCCACCCACCCACTGAACAAATTTAAATAGAATATTGTGTAGCTTGTAATAAAAATTAGACCTCGAAGTCCTTCCTCAATAGCTGCAATTGCTCCAAGATAGTCAACATTGTAACCCATTAGGTTTCCATTAGGTCTCTTGATCATGCAACTAATAGCTCCAATTTCCTGGGTTAAAATTGAAAAAGAAATCAAATTAAAACACGCTTGACACTGAAAAAGATGGTAACAAGAGAGCCGTTCCTGGAAAACTAAATATCATGGTTCATGATGATATGGACAAGCAGTAAAGTGGCATAAAGAAACAAAGAAATAAATGTGTAAGGAAAACGATTTGAATACCTTGGCAATTGGATCTATCTCATCACAACAATTAAACCCAGCCTCCTTATGAGGAATTGTATAACTGCATTTTAATAACAATTGTTACATTTCGTAGAATAGAAATGAAATGATAAACACACCTCCTCCTATTAACTTAAGCTTTTAGGACAAAATGTGAATAATAATATCAACAAATAGAACAGCCCCGATTGAAATCCTCACCAAAAAGAATATATATTACGCTTTCTAGATTATTAAATATTAAAAAAAAAAAAAAAAAAAAAAAAAAAAAAAAAAAAAAAAACGCCATAAGCATTTAATCCTTCAGCCATCCCCCATTACATCAATTCTCTGCCAGGTTGCCATCAATTCATAATTTTTAGACTTTATTTTCCTTTGAAACTTCTCTATTTGCCATCTATACATTGTAAAGCTATGATTATTCATAGCTTTAGAGTGCTATAGTTTAAAATACCTTTACAGACTAACAACTTGCTCATGAATGAAAGAATAAAACAAATAAAATCAAGAAAGTGAAAACAATTTTAAGTTAAATGAAGAGGAAAGCATACCTACTATTTCGTACATAGTGCTCATTATTTTGAAGTTTATAAAATGAGACTTTACCTGTATTCTAGTTCAGTATTTATCTTGTATACTTCCTATGTACTTGAGCTACACCTTTTGCATTTTTCAATAAAATCTTTGATTACTTATGAAAAGAAAAGAGATTTTACCTGTATCCAACAAAGTTGTGAGACGAGTAGGTCTTGAGAAAATTGGCAACATTATCAACCAACAGAGGCAAATAGATTCCATCAAAATTGACAGACTTGAATGCTGGATTGTACAGATGAGGACTTTTGCTGTGACCGATAGGATTCCCAATAACACCATGTACTTTGGTATCAGGTCCTAACTGTCTGAAATTGTATAAATCCAGCAACTCCTTTACAGTTGGTTGCCCAGGAGCTGATACCAATCCCGCCTCAATAGAACCAAAAGTGAGAAACCCACCAAATTTTGCACTAAGTATTCTTGAAATAAAACCCTTCTCACCCATGACAATTCCTATCATGGGGACCTACAATTTCATTTGAAAAATCATTCAATAATATACCTTGAAATACACAGGGATATGACAAATAAAGTGAGAACTTGCAAAATTTTATTGGGGGTTTCTCAAAGAGGGAAGCAAAATCCGTAGTGTTGCTAGAATTTGAGAGGTTGTTATTTTGCAGGTAGTTGTAGCACATGCGCATCATGCATCTTATGTGGTTTACTACTACATGTTAGTAGTTTAAACATTTTGTTAGATTGGACAGAGTCACAGAGTTTGGAAACAAAAGATTTCTAGATTTCAGGAACCAAGAAAGGAAAATAAAAGTAAAGAATCCTTAAGTTCATTATGCATGAATATTGTGTATAAGTTACTTACTTGAGAATGCACTAGAATTTGAAATATACGTGCAGAGTCTGTGATGTCTACAGCAGTTGTTGCAACCTTTACTATGTCGGCTCCAGTTGCCTGTATTCTCGCCACAAGATTGCCAATTTCTTCAAGAGACGGGGTATTTTGATAGTTGTGTGAAGAGACGATGATTTTGATCTTTGCCGGTTTCTTCCCTTGAATGGCGTTGTAGAAATCATGAGCCACCTTCAAGAGGAAAATTTAAAAAGTCTGAGTAAGTTGAACCATTGGAATTGGCAAGAAAATTCTAATTAGAGGTCAAAATCAATAAATCTTTAAACATTTCATTATTAGAAGCATGGAGAACTAATTATTTCAAGTCACATGTGATGGTAAAAATATCCAAGCATCGTATGGCAATTAGATAGTTGATAACAACCTTCAGTTCAACATCAATATAATCAGCTCCCAACTCCATGGCTAGACGTAATGCATTTTGTCGCTTGCTTTCATCACCATCATACTTCCCACCTTCCCATATTGGCCTAAAGGACACATAATTCATGGAAAGAAGTGTTAAACAGACTGATAAATGTATAAGGGAAGAGATTCTTACAAAGTTAACCACATAACATGAACAGAGAACTTTATATACTAACTAATTTGAAAAATGCATCAACTATTCTTGGTGTATGAGAACTAAGTGTTTATAAGACTATGATCTGTCATTTGAAAAAATCTTGTTGGAGATATTTCACTAACTAAAGGGATCCCCATATGATAAATCATATAGGAATGAAGCACTACTATGAAATTCCAATATATGATGTATTAAATACAATAAAGTAATGGAAAGAAATCAAATAAAAACTATATTCAAATATCATATCATGGCCAAGAAATGCAATGCTGTTAACCTTGCCCCATAAGCCAAGATTGGAAAGTTGACAACAAAGTCTAATTCTTATTGTGCCCTTAATGACAATATGGATGCTTCAGACCATCACCTCTTTGAACCTTTTTATTATTGAAAATGAAAGAAAATTAGGTCTTAAAACGTTAACTTGCATAGTTTAAGATCTGCAACTCAATTAGTTTATTGGAAGTGTTTGGCTTTTTTCAAGCTATATCATGATACATAGACTATCTGAGCCTTGTATTTGCAACCACCAAGAGCATAAAACCTTGTAATTAACTATCCCAGAAACTTAAGCTAATAAAAAATAGACCACCACACAGAAGCTAAAATAGCCCCTCACTTGCAGAGGTGGAGGATCGTGACAGAGAGTCAGCATGAGGACCCCAAAACATATAATAATATACAATATGATCTTCATTATAACATGGAAATTCCTAGGATTCCAAACAAGGACAGACAACAGAAAATCAGAAGCGGTTCCAGACAAACAGTCAGTTCCTAATACCAATTATACCTGAAATCTAGGCCTATAGGAAATATACGGACAGTGTATATCAAGCTACACAAGCTGAGAGTTTATAATCAAGCTAGAACAAGATTACATGAACAAGATTAAAGATTTAGATAACTGTTTTTTTTTTTCTTTTGAAAATATTTAGATAACAGATAGACACATTTCTGAAGTATTCATTACCTGTAAGTGACAAGAGTGGGCAAAGGACACTGTTTAATCAAGATCTCGAGATCCTGTCTAGGATTAAAGGTCTTCAAGAAGTCCAATCGAATCTCAACAAGGTCGGCACCAAGTTCCTTTGCCTTTCGGGCTTGAGTCAGCATCTGATCAACTGTTTCCGCCATTACTGGGGCGCATATTTGCGTCCCATTCCTTCGAACTCCATCCGCGATTTGGAGATCCATAGTAGCCAACTACAAGAATACCCATAAGAAAAAAAAAAAAAAAATAGATAGTAAAGTTTACAAACAGATAATATTGAAGTTAGTTTTAGATTTCTCTGCACACAGAAGAACTCAAATTGCCCAGTTTCGTAACTGATAAATGGCACGTGAAAGCAAGATGAAATATCACCACAGAAATTTATAAATTTAAATTTTAGCCGCACACACATACACACACTGCATACCAGAACTCGAATTACCTAGTTTGGTTGCCGAGCAAGAAAGAAACGAAAACAAAAGGAACGCTTAGAAAGCCTAGATTTTTCGCATTATACCAATTCTTCATTTCCTTGGTTTTCTCGGAAACCAAATCGAGAAAAACAACTGGAGTAATCGAAGAATTTTTTTCTCTCTCCAATCATTTTAAACAGAGAATTGAAATTACTTTAGTCAACTTTGCCTCATCATGACACGACCCTTTGCAGCTCTCTAGACAAACCAAGACAACAAAGAGCACTAAAACCCAGAACCCCCAAGTCCCAACTCCATTTTCTTGCTGTTTCGTCCACTTTCTTAGCAATTAATCCCAATAACAAAACCAAAAAAACACACAAAAAAGTACACAGAGAGAGAGAGAGAGGTGTTACCGGAATGCTGTAGAGAGTCATTGTGCCTGAGAGCTTGAGGCTTGAACAGATAAGTTGGCGAGCTGAGCAATCTTTTGCTGAATGTATAGGAAAGAGAAAGAGAGTGAGAAACAGAGGGAGCGGGAGAGAGTATTGGTGGGCGGGGTTAGGTGTGCGTGTATATATTTATATATTTGTATATATGTATATATAGGAGAAAGGAAAAGCGGTCAGCTGCAAGTTTGTAACTGTTTGTCATGCTGCAAGTTTGTAACTGTTTGTCACGCTGCTGAGTGCTCAGACTCAGAACCTTCAATTTATAAAGAAAGATGACCGTTAGCTGGTCTTGCTTTAAATTTCAATACCAAGCAGGATTTAAAAATAAAAAAAATAAAAACATACCTCTTTTTTCTTTTAATAAATTAAATATAAAATCACAAAATAAAATGAGTACAATTGTAACATATTTTCTGCAGTGGACACTGACCCATAATACTTTGGCATTTGACTTTAATTCTTATTTTCAAAATAAATCTGTTAATGTAGTTTTTTTTTTTATTAATTTTGCTCAATAGTTATTTTTTCATAATTTAATATAATTTAAAATCATAATTATGTCCAATTTCTTACTCCCACAACCCTTAAAGTTTATTGTAGATTGTTAATTGTAATGATAAGAACAACTGACAACCTTCCTTTTCGAGACTTTTTTGAATGATTTAGTCCTATGTTTTCGACATAAATCATGTGTCCCCGAGACACATGCATAGAATTAAATCATATGAACATCCACCATGTTCACAAGATTGAGGACTTAAATGATTTATTTCAATCAATCTTGCTATGTACAGTCACCAGCTACCGTCATTGTGGATTATGCCACGTTAGCTGCTATTAAAAAAAACAAAAACAAAAATAAAAACAAAACAAAATAGAGAATGCATTTTCAGATTCCCGCTTCTTGCATTGGTGCTTTGGTCAATGGTCTTCGAGCTCGTCTTCGACTTCGTGGTGTCACTGGTGTGGTCTTCCTCTCGAACTCGTCTTCGACTTCGTGGTCTTCAAATCTTCAAGTGGATCTGTGCGGAAATTTGCATGGGTCATCTTCCTCGTGTGGGTTATCTACTTCGTGTGGGTCATCTTCAAGAGGCGGTAGCCACTACCACCGAACTGGGCTTCACTGAACTGGTCTTCTTCTCCGTGTGGGTCACTTTCGTGGGTATTTTCTAGTTCCTCGTAGATTCCAACCAGAACTCGGGTGAAATTCTAGCTCGGCGGATACCAATTGACCAAGAAGTAAAGCCACAAGATCAAACAACTTCACTTGCAAAACACCCAATAAAAAGGAGGAATCAAAGACGACTCAGTGTAGGTCTCAGACTTCCATCACGACACTGGGGGAGGGAGGGCGGTGACTTCGAGTGGAGGGACGTGCCATTAGGGGAGGGACATGCCGTCAAGGAAGGGAGATGCTTCGAGAGGAGGGATTTCGTGGAAGGATCGAGAGAGGAAACACAGAGAGAGAGGGAATTGCAAATGGAAACTGAGGAGGGAAGGATCGAGAGCTCGTGGCTTCGTTGTCCAAAACAGTGCATTTTGGTTTTTTTTTTTTTTTCCACATCAACGGTCGCTTATGCAACGCTTACATGAGACGACTGAATATATCATTTTTGTATTATAGTACTATACTATTTTTTATGAGATATCCTAATTACAGACTATGGTTACTATTTTTTATGAGATATCCTAATTACAGACTATGGTTACTATTTTTTATGAGATATCCTAATTACAGACTATGGTTAAATTGATTGAATTTTCGGTCAATAAGACATGACAGACAATAAATTAATTTACTGGACATTTGATGGAGATTAAATGCGGTTTGCCCTTTTTGTGGAGTCTGACATGATTCAATAAAAATTGTCGTAGTATTTTTGGTAGATTTTGTTGTACTATCCCCGCATTATTTTTGATTGTCAACTAATCTTTTACAATTCTATAGATATAGGCACGTTGTTTTGTTGTGGTCTGAGGAATCGGCAATTCACCGGTGAACCAGCTATCGTTTGTTGTGTTCAAGGAATCGGCAATTCACCGTTGGAGTTAGGTAGAGAAAGCCGCCACGTGGGCGAACGGTCGAGGTATCTTATTGGGCATTGGAAACTTGTGGGCGCCGGGCGGCTCATCATAAAAGGTAGGTGACTAATTAATCTGTAAAGTTTGTTTTACCAAAATGTCTCCATTCTCTTAGTAATTTTACTGCAAGTTGCATTCAAAGACTCTTGAAGTTTTGGTATGGCCCTTTTAATTATTTTATAAAAAAATTATTTACCAACTTATTTATTTTTGACATATTCAACATATCAGTGATCGTGTAAATATTACAAATTGTCATAAAAAAGTTAATATTTTGAGCTTTTTTTTTTATTATTATTGTAATAAATTCCACAATAAATTATATGTTCATGCAGTGGTTCGTAAGTATATCTGAACTATTTAGTGTTTTTTAAATATTTAATGTTGTTTCTTTCCTATCAAATTTATTTTGATTTTTTCCCCCAAATTTTCTTATACTTTTGTTAATAACCCTATCATTAATCTAAAAGACTAAAAACTGTTGGATATTAATTTGGTTAAATTTTTAACCTTCAAGATCATAACATCCACGGTGGTCCACTCTATCGACGCTGACTCAATGCTAATAATTTCTCTTTTGACAATTACACTCATCTATCAGTATTCAATCAATTAATAATATGCTCATAATATCAATGTATTTTAATCCAACGTATATAAGTTACCCACTTTATGAATTGAACTCACGTTATCTCTGTTCTAATACTACTACATATTAATTTAGTTAAATCTTTTTAACTTGGGTGACCATGACAACTTTGTTATTGTTGTTGTTTGGGTAGGTTGCAATGATGGGAAGATTGATGTGAAAATAACACTGCTTTGGTTTCATTGCTATACATAATCTGATTATATACAAAACAGAGTAATCTAAGTAAGGAAAGTTACAACATATAATGCTATGAAATTTACAAAATCAGTTCCTTGATTCTAGCTAGCACAAATTCTGCCCAGAGATCATGCTTGCCGTTGGGTCTTAATTGGCAGAAGAATCTGAGTAAAATCTTCCTTAATACAAAGTTTGTACATCGGAGACATAACCCACGATTTTGATGTTTAGGTCCGTACTTAAATACTTTAAGTATAAAGAGATTATATAAAAATAAATTCACAAATTGATGTCTTAATATGATAAGTCATATTATAAAATTACTTTTATTATAAAAGTAAATCAAACGAATTTTATAAATTTATATCAGTTTGTGAGTTTATTTTATTTAATATTTTTTTTATATTTTTTAACAATTTTTTTTAATGCACCTTTACAGGCTTTATCTAATGATCAATTCCTTCAATCCTCTCTACGAGATTACACGCAACAAACTTCTTCTTTTTTCCTAAAAAAAAAAAAAACAAAAGAGAAAAGTAGGTGATAGCCAACAACGGTCAAAGCATATGACTTCCTAAACTAATTAAAGGTTGTAACTGAAAGTCGTGTGCATGCATAGGAAAGATGACAAACAACGATCGAGAATTGTGCCACGTCAGATAGAATTGTGCATGGTAATATATATATATAAATAGAATAATGTTATATACTATACCACTATCTTATTTTCATTTTATTATATAAGATATGTCATATTTATCACTACTAAATAATAAAGAATCATCTAATAAATAATTATTTAATAATAATAAATTTATCACGTAATGTATAGTGAGATAAAAATAAGATAGTAGTATAGTGTATATAATTTTTCATATATATATAAATATATATATATCAATTATTGAAAACAATTGACCCGCCAATGCATGCTATCTTAATTTCTAGGATAGGAAAGGGTGGTCATACTTTCGTTTCAAAGTCAAACTTTCCAAGATAACCTATTTTCTCTTTGCTCTTCTTTCTTCTTTTTTTTTTTCTTTTTTTTCTTTTTTTTTTTTTGAAAAAAGACAAGAATAAATCGATTTGTTGGGTGTATGCTTAGGTGGGTTGTTGCCAAGTTAGGCAAAAAAGAGAATGGAGGTTGGAGGACACGATCAAACATTATATTATATTTTTTTGTCTAATTCTCTCCCGCTCTAGGCCAAAGAGTATAGAAAATCAAAATCTCATAAAGTGAGTTTTATAATATTTATTTTTTTTTCGGGGTGTTTTTGGGACAACGTTAGATATTCATATGTGCTCGAGAAATTATTTACAACCATGTTACATAATTGGCAGTTGGTTTGGTTTGTGCCCTTAGATGTTCATATTAAGTATCTGCCTTTTAACCCAAACAAAGTTTATCTGCAAAAAACATTTGCATGTCAATTTATAACTCACTACTAAACAAGACTCCAAGCTTGGAAACAGTCGTGGTATAAAAAATGGACCAAGCTATTAAGTTATAATTATCCTTTCCAAATATTTTTTTTTTGTAATTAAAAAAGGGTTCACATAGTATCATGTTTATTTCTCTAATTGTGTAAATGTTTGAAAAATATAATTGTAGGGATCTATCAATAAAAACTGACTTTTAAATGATTTTAATATTCGTTAGAAAAAATAAATTACAAAGTTAATCAGTTCATAGTATTCATCCAATATTCTTCATGCTTATATATAGGGGCAATATGTAACCTTCGATCGATCTAATTAAACATTCTTAAATTATTATCTCTCATTTATTACTGACTTAAGCATTGGAGGTGTCGCAAGCGCACCATGCCACCCACTTAACGATTTGCAAGTTAACGATCATAACTAGTGGTGAGACACGTCCTTTATAGTGGTACCGTCTGTGGGATATTGTAATTTGTGATTTCAGTTTTTTATTGGACTTCAACGTGGTTCCCTCATGTCGACCGTGACATGTTCTCAAGCAACTCATGAACCGAAAGCGATGCTTGCAAACATGGAAACACAATTAGCGGCAACTGAACAAAAGCTGAAGATG
Organism: Juglans hindsii; assembly: GCA_003123825.1. Taxonomy (NCBI): domain Eukaryota; kingdom Viridiplantae; phylum Streptophyta; class Magnoliopsida; order Fagales; family Juglandaceae; genus Juglans; species Juglans hindsii. The sequence continues at coordinate 36,608 of QEOW01004194.1, forward strand.
ACATTAGACGCCATGGAAAACCTAAGGAAAGAGAACAAGGAACTTAAGCGCGGCAACATTGATCTCAGTAATGCTACCATACCCGGCCATAACGAACATGGAGAAGGAAAAGCACATACCAAGAGAGTGAATGTGGAGGATGTGAAAAAGAAGAAGTTGCATGACGAGTTACGCAGCCTCGCCGGCAAGTACGGGCAGATGGTGGGAGGATCTTTCTCGTTGGAACAACTGCTGAGTCACACGGATTTGCCTTATATCCTGGAAGTAATGGTTGTGTCGCTCCCGTCGAAATTTAAAGTGCCATAGATAGAAATGTATGATGGGTCCAAGGACCTGGTAGATCACTTGGAGAACTTCAAGGCGCATATCACACTCCACAGTTTTCCAAGAGAAATTGTATGCTGATCTTTTCTCCTAACTCTGAGGGGAATGGAGAGAGGATGGTTTGGAACGCTCTGGCCAGGATCAATTGATAGCTTTGAAGAGTTAACCAGGCAATTCTTAACACAATTTATGCCCAACAAGAGGCGTAGACACCCAGCGGCGTACCTCCTGACCATCAAACATAGGGAAGATGAGAGCCTAAAAACATCCTCACCTGCTTTAATAAAGAAAGGTTGACGACAGATGACCAAGACGAGGATATCACTCTAGCCACCCTGTTAGGCGGGATCTGGCCATGCAGCCTGTTCATCGTTGAATTGGTTAGAAAGACCCCTTATATCTTGAGAGAGTTCATGGACAGGGTAGATAATTTCGTCAATGCCGAAGATACATTACAGGCTCTTATAGAGCCAAGGAAAGGGGAGCCAAAGGCGGAACGCAAAGGCAGTTCAGGAGACAAAAAAGCTGCACCGAACCATCAAGACATGAGGCACGAAATATGACAAAAGCATAATACCCGACTCATCCACAATAATCTGAACGTGGAAGAAAATGAAGAGTAAGGAAGAGAATACTGATTGCCTAGAACTGGCAGGCGCTACTGCAAATTCCATCAAACAAGCTCACACTGGACAGAGGATTGCACGACCATGAAAAAGATAGTGACCAAGCTGGCGGGCACTAGAGAGCTTGAACGAATGGTCGCAGAGCAGGCAAAACTCAAACGATGATTTGAGAGAGGACACAACTCCCGTAGAAGCAACAGCCCGAATAGGCGGCGCCTATCGAGGGAAGACACCCATAATAATGACAAGGACATGACGCCTCATAATAACGATAGGAACATGGCCCCTAGGCAAAATCAGAACAATAACATGTGAATTAGCTGGAGGCAGCGTATCCTCGTTTAGCATAAGGGCGCATGCCCGAAGGCCAAGATATGAGGAAATTTATGTAGCGGACAGGACACCCAAGCACCAAAAACTTGACTCCTCAGTAACTATCTCTTTCTGAGAAGAAGATTGTGAAGGAACATTGTACCCTCATGATGATGCGCTAGTGGTAACTCTCTTGGTCACTAATTACACTACCAAGCGCATTCTCATTGACAATGAGAGCTCAGTAGACATATTATTTTGGGAGGCTTTTGTAAATATGGGCATAGATGCCATTAAGCTAAGACCCTCGCGACACCACTGAAGGGCTTCTCTGGGGATCTGATCCAACCGTTAGGCGCCATTACCCTCTTGGTCACGACGGGAAAAAGGATGCGTACCACGACCACATGATCGATTTCTTAGTCATGAAGGCGCCCTCCTCGTATAATGCTATACTAGGGCGACCAACATTGAACAATCTCAGGTCAGTTACATCCATGTTCCACCTCAAGATGAAGTTCCCAACTGAAGGCAGAGTGGGGGAAGCACGAGGCAAACAAGTCCTAGTACGGGAGTGTTATGTGCAGGAATTGAGGAGCAAATGGAGAGATGCACTATCAAAGGTGGCGACGACCAAGCCGGCCAAAAGGACGGTTAGATCACATTGCCCCCACCCCCACAGTCCTTCTGGACAAGGGTGTAAAGGTGAAGGATGAGCAAAACCTACAACAAGTAGAGGCGAGTGAGCCATTAGAGATCGTAACGCTATACCCAAATCACCCCAAAGCAACAATGAGGATTGAAATTGAGATCCCCCCAGAAGACCAAGAGGCCCTAAAGTAATTGTTAGTAAAGCACCAGGATGTATTCGCCTGGAGTCACAAAGATATGCCCAGGATTGATAACAACATTATCGAACACTGACTGTGCGTGGACCCCATGCACAAAAAGGTGAGTAAAAAAAGAAGATTGTTCAGCACGGAGAAATACACAGCCATCACCAACGAAGTAGAACATCTGCTCACTGCAAGGTTCATCAAGAAAGCCCATTATCCCGAATGGTTATCCAATGTTGTCCTAGTAAAGAAGGCAAACGGGAAGTGGAGAATGTGCATAGACTTCACTGACCTAAATAAAGCTTATCCAAAAGATAGTTTCCCCTACCACGAATCGATGTCATCATGGACGCCACTGAAGGGTACAAGATGTTGAGTTTTATGGACGCCTATTCAGACTATAATTAAATCCGAATGTAACTAGCAAACGAAGAAAAGACTTCATTTATCACAGACTGTGGGTTGTATTGCTACCATGTCATGCTGTTTGGCCTGAAGAATGCAGAAGCAACCTACCAAAGATTGGTCAATCGGATATTTAAGAACCAAATATGGCGAACCATGAAAGTTTACATGGATGACTTGTTAGATAAAAGCAAAGAGCCCGCCCAACATCTGGTCGACCTAAAGGAAGCATTCACAGTACTGCGGTAGTACAAGATGAAGTTGAACCCATCAAAGAGCACATTTGGAGTAGGGTCGGGTAAATTTCTAGGGTTCATCGTGTCAGAAAGAGGAATTAAAGCCTCCCAAGAAAAATTTGAAGCAATCATGAACCTGAAGCCACCAAAAAGCCTAAATGACACGCAACAACTAGTAAGAAGAATAGCAGTGTTGAACAGATTCGTATCCAGATCCACAGACAGATGCCTCCCTTTCTTTAGGGTATTACGAAAGGTACACCCATGGAACAAGGAGTGTGATGAAACTTCCCAAAAGCTAAAGCAACATTTAACCAATCTGCCACTTCTAAGGCAACCTATAGTAGGAGACACACTCTATGCGTATCTAGCGGTATCCCCTCACACCATTTCAGTCGTCATTGTCAATGAAGAAGGGGCGGCACAACTGCCTATGTACTACACAAGTCGCACCCTAAGGGGAGCAGAAGTCAGGTATCCGCAAATAGAGATGTTGGTGTTCGCCTTGGTGACAGCGGCCAGGGGGTTACACCCGTACTTCTAGGCCCACTCAATCAAAGTGCTAACAGAAAACCCACTGGTAAAAGGGTTGCAGAGACCAAACAACTTGAAGAGATTAGTCAGGTGGTCAATTGAGCTCAGTGAGTTTGACATCGAGTACTTGCCAAGAAAGGCCCTGAAAGGGCAGGTGTTGGCAGACTTTATTGCTGAATTCTCATGTTTCCCACCTGAAACGATCGTCAAGAAAACCCTAGGTCCTTTTTGTGGATGGCTCTTCTTGTCATGTTGGCGGGGGATAGGAGTCCACATGATCTCTCACTCATTACTGACTTAAGTATCGGGATGTGTCACAGCCAGCGCACCACACCGCCCACTTAACGATTTGCAGGTTAACAATCACGACCGGTGGTGGGATACATCATTTACACTCATGGTAGGAATTAAGTGCGCCTACAAGAGATGGGAGCTCCTACAATGAAAAATTTGCAAAAATCTACTTTTCGTTGCTAATAATGCATCATTTGCAACTATTAAAAGTAACGCAGTCATTAAATGATACCATAATGGAAATGCTCAGATTTTAATCATTTGATTTGGAGTTTGCATCTTCAAGACCCAACATAATAGTTTTCCAAGATGGTTTTAGTGATTACATTATGCAGAAACACAATTATTTATTATTCTTGAGTTAACTCAATCGGCTGTGGCTTATGCCTCAAAAACTATATAGGCCAGGTATTGGTTCAAATCTCTTCCTTTTCCTCTCCCTTTGGTCTACAGCTTGTCAAAAAATAAGAGAAAAGAAGTTCACTCTTTGTCAAAAAGGATCCCATTCAATACCATTATTGTTTAACTTTGGCTTGAAAATTGGATAAAGTAGAGTAGCCTGCAAAGAGAAGCTAGAAGGAAAAAGATAATGCTAATGCTAATTAGCTACAAACTCATTCCCACCATTTCTCATTATCAAACGCATTGCAAACTTATAGAATCAATTTTTTGTAAATTGTTTCGATTAGAAACAAAAGATTTATTCATACAAAAGTAAAACTCAGCAGCCTATCACATAATGCTAAAACTAAATCGATTTAGCCGTAATGGGGAAGCATAGATTCAACTGCAACAGTAGTGTGGAGTGCCAAAGCAAGTCCCCATTTATGCATGCTTCTCCATGAGTTGCCTAAACAGTTCTTCTGGTGCTGGAATTATCAAAGAAACAAGGACCAATGAGTTCTTAAATACTACACTAGTATTAGTAACTCAGAAAAACTAGAATCCATAGTGATTTGGATATTCTTACCAGGCAGACCAGTGAAGTTCTTGTATTGTTCAAAGCCTTGGCGGATCAACATCTCTGTTCCGTACACAATAGTTGCTCCAGTCTCTCTTGCTTCACGCAAGAGCCTGGTCTCCTTTGGTGTGTAAATGGCATCAAATACTAGGCAATAATGTTTCAGAGATTGCTGCAAAATTAACAAAAAACACAATGAATTCTTAGGTGCATGAGCGCAATGAAGCCTATCATGATGTATAATCATTGTAATTACAATATGTTGTGGTGTTATGACCCTAGAATAGTCCATCCTAGGTACCAGAAAAAACCTTGAAAACCTTTACTGTTGATCAACAGATAATTAAACTAGCCAAAAGTCTATCAATGCATCAATTTCACTTGCTGTACACCTTGAAGTTTCCATCCAGCTTTCCCACCAATTTTGCAGAGAAGTTTCCTTATCTAATCTTTATTTTTTCCCCAACATGTGAAGCAAGTAAATAGGGGCAAACCTTTGAAATGGGGGTCTCATCTATTTTAGGTTTCATTCCCACGGATGTAGTGTTAGCAAGAACCATCCCTTCTTCAGGATGGAAGTTGTCTACTTCAGCAAGAGTCATAGCTTGCCCACCAACTTTGTCAGCCAGTTCTTTAGCTCGCTCTGTAAGAAAAAGACACCCCATCATCATTCAGTTGTTCATAAACTTCAGGTTTTGTAAGGTTTATAGTTTTTGGTAACACGTGGAGCATTTACTCTTGAAGAATTTTCCAAATTTTAAGCTCATTGTTTCATAAGTTGCCTTTAAAAGAAGCATAGGTTCTAAAACACAGAGCTCAATTTTTACCGTATGTACGATTGGCAACCACCACTCTTGCTCCCTTTTGTGCAGCACCATAGGCAAGTGATTTGCCAGCACCACCGGCTCCCAAAACAACAAACAATTTACCAGCCAAGGGTGAGCCGGCTGCAGGATTTGTACCATTCAGACCTGCAAAATCAAAAACTAACTCAATAACCTATGAAAGGAGAAAGAACTTGTCTAGATAGAGCTTGCATAACTTGTAAAAAGATGAAAACCTCTCAGTTGATCTTCAATGCCAGCAATAGCACCGATGTAGTCAGTGTTGAAAGCCATTAGTCCTCCATCTGATCTCCTGACAATGTTATTAATAGCTCCTATTTTCTGCAGAGAAATCAGATAGTGGTAACCAAAAGTTACTGATAGAAAATGATTCAGATCAGATTATGCAACAACATTTTAGGGGAAGACACAATCAGATACCTTGGCAATAGGGTCAATCTCGTTCATGCACTTGAGAGCAGCCTCCTTATGTGGGATTGTACAACTGCATTCCAGATTCAGTTTCGTTATTAAAGAAAACAAAACATGCTAAGAAATATATTAACTTGGTCTACCAAAATCTCTCGAGCAGATTAATCTTCTGCTAGTGCTCTTATTTAGTACAACGAAAAGTCATAGAAATCCAGGTCTAACAACTCAAAGCTCTTGGTTTGATGAAGCATGCATTTCCAAGAAGTGTCATACCTGCATCCAGCCCAATCAGAGGAAGAATAGGTATCGAAAAACTTCTTGACATCGTCCACCAAAAAGTGCACATAAACTGCATTAAGACCAACTGACTTGAATGCTGCATTGAAAAGAAGTGGACTCTTGCTGTGACCAACAGGCTTCCCAATGATGCCATACACTCTAGTATCTGGTCCAATAAGCCTGAAGTTGTACAAGTCCAACAAATCTTTTGCAGTTGGTTGGCCTGGAGCTGAAATAGCACCTGCCTCAAGTGCACCATAAGTGAGGTATCCACCAAACTTGGGGCTCAGTAACCTTGAAATCAAACCCCTTTCTCCCATAACAATTCCAATTGTTGGCACCTAAGATTTTTTAAATGGAGAAGTGTGAGTGAAAAAAAATGTGGAAAAAGCAAATGGCAAACGACAAAATCAGAAAATTGTAATGTCCTGCATTATATTACATACTTGAGAATGCACCATTATCTGAAAAATGCGTGCACAATCTGTAATGTCCAATGCAGTTGTTGCAATCTTCACTATGTCAGCTCCGGTAGCTTGGATTCTTGCCACAAGATTGCCAATGGCCTCAGAAGATGGAGTATTGTGAAAATTGTGAGAAGAAACGATGACTTTGAAGTTCTCAGGCTTCTTCCCATAAATGGAATTGTTGAAGTCATGAGCAATCTCAAGCTCAACATCAATGTAATCGGCTCCCAATTCCATTGCCAAACGAAGTGCATCCTGTCGCTTGGTTTCATCACCTTCATACTGACCGCCTTCCCAAATTGGTCTGAAATGAACGTGAAATTAGTTTTGAAAAGTTAAAGTGGGAGAGAGATAGACGCCTTAAGTACTCCTCATTTTATATTAGGCGATCATTACCTGTAAGTGACAAGAGTTGGCAATGGAGACCGCTCAATGAGAACTTCAAGATCGGGGCGTGGATTGAAGTTTCTCAAACAGTCGAGCCGGATCTCAACGACATCGGATCCGATTTCCTTGGCCTTTCCCATCTCGATCAGCATTTGATCGACCGTGGTTCCCATCAATGGAGTACATAGCAACGTGGGACTGCTCCGAGTTCCACTCGTGCTTGTTTGCAAATCCGACACGGTAAACTACAGTTCACGTTCGTAGGAACCAAAAAATGGAAAAAATCAGAATGAGAGAAATTATAATTTGCACCTGGTTTTTATTCCGAACTACCGAACAATTTTTCAATTATTGTACGTACATAAATGTCCAAGCATGTTTGATCAAACATGCGAAGTTTACCAAACATCAGAGAAATTAACAGAAAATAAATGTTTCACAAAATTCTTTTCTCAGGAAAGAAAATCTTAAAAGAAGTTTAGAAAACTATGAAATGGGAAAATTTGAAGCCATAACATGTCACTGAATCTAGTTCATGAAAACAAAAATCTTTAACACGAAGATGAAAACAGAACAGCCAACAAATTAACTCATGTACTGGACAAGGCAGCTTGTGTCTTGTACCCTTCAAGTTCAAGACGCAAGTGGTAAACAAACCAAAACTTAAAACGTTTGACATAAAACAAAAACTCAAGGACGCCAGGGAAAGAAAACGGAAGCAAACGACATGCATGGGAATGTTGAAGCTGCGCGCAGGCTAGCTAGAACATATTATTTTTCGTTAAACATGCAGAACTAAGAGATAGAGAGAACACCCCCCCCCCCCCCCCCCCCCCCCCAAAAAAAAAAAAAAAAACCGTACCGGAAGGCTTCCCATGTTGAAGGCTGGATTCCGAACAGATCAGAGCTGGTTTGAGTTTGCTGTACGTGCGTTGTGAAAGTAGTGCACTGTTTGGAAGCTGCTGCTGCAGCAGAAGTTGGTTCAAGAGTTGATTGTTTATGGGATCGATCTCTCTGTTTTGTTAAGGAAGAAAGTGTAGATAAATAAGGTTCAAGAGTGGGTACATGATTATATTATAGCATCTGTCGGCAAGAGGCCAGGAATTAGATAAATATATTGAGAGGGTGGATGGATATCAACCATTGTTCTTGTTGGAAGGGAGGGTAGACCCAGACAAGAAGAAGCTGGCCGGAAGTGATGAATTTGAAAGTTGGATGTAATAGCTTCTCCCTGCCTGGTGTACTCGGCCTACTTTTTTTTTTTTTTTTTTTACCTTCTTGGAATATTAGGTGATCCGACGAACAAAAATCAAACCAAGTACGAAGAATTGTTACAAGACTAATGATATGTAAAGTCGCGATTACGTAAATGCTGCATAATTTTTTTGAAAAATAATAAAATTTATTATTAAAAAATTAGTTTTTTTATTTTTTTCATAGAATCCCATATTTATCTATTGAGTTTTGCTACACAACTTCTGTCACATTTCACACTCTACAATTTTTAAAATTTTAAAATTTTATAATTTTTTTTTTATTTTTTTTTTGAGTTTTTTTTTTTAAAATTATTTCAAATTTTCTATTCATTATTTATATAATAAATATTTGATAAAAGAAAAAAATAATAAAAATTAAAAAAAAATGTGGAGTGTGGAGTGTGAGGAGGTTGAAAAAATTTATTCTTATCTATTTTTGTTAAAAGAATTACACAACACTTACGTATTTTATGACTATAAATATTATTTTTCTATTATTACAAACTTGTTAAAAACTTACGAAGCTTTGTCGAATTCTTACCGGAATTTAATTAACGTCTTTCAAGTAAAAGAATGATAGATATAATATAAAATAGACTATATAATGTTTATTACTCATTTATAACTAGACTTATTTTATGTGTTTATTTTTATAGATTCTTCAAATGTGAAGGGTTTTTTTGTTACAAAAATAAAAATTCTTTTTAAAGTATTATGTGTAATGCATTTGATCACATGGTACGGTAATTTGTATCTAATTAGAATAATGCAAACACTAGTCCTAAATTTTACAGGATCTGGAGGAATAAGTAGAATTTTATTAGTAAAATGATATTTCCACCGACAAAGTGTACGTATTTTTCTTCTTTTTTTTTTTCCTTTGTCCATGTTTTAGTAAAAAAAATTAAAATATACACAAAAATACTTTATATATATATATATATATATAATAACATTGATCGGTACCAATTCTCGCTAGATGTAGCATCATCATTTTCAATGAAAAATATTATAAAAACATCTTACACTATACATTCTCATTTAACCAACACGTGATTTGTTATTTTTGTCAACCTATTTAAATGTTCATATTTAAACATTAAAATAGAAGAATAAAAATGATAAATCAAATATTAATTAAATAAAAATATATAGTATAAGAATTTCCTATAAAATTTCTCTATGAACAAATTAATATACATTCTCTCCGGTCTCCATGCCATGCATATAGCACGCGAAAGATTAGAATTTAGATTGGAAATAAAAGAAAAACACATCAAATGCATGTAAAACGCTTTTGGGAAACTCAAAATTCTGTCAAAGGGATGGCAGAAAAATGATATTTATAATATTAGAGTAGAAAGTCTAAGCACCACTTTTTTTTTTTTTTTTTTAAAGTGAGTACGCTGGCTTGTACGATTTATAACTGTAAATAATATTATTCAAAAATAAATATTTCAAAACTTTATTAAATAATAGGATGACTCCAATCCCGTCTAACCATATTTTGGTGCGTGGATCTGCTCTTCGCATCTCCTTGCCATGTGCTGAATATCTGGTATAGTTATACACCCAATAAAACGGGCAGCCACTTTATTTACTAATTACTACTACTCTTCCTTCCTCAAATTTTATTTTTTGTCCCTTCTTTTGTGGGTCCTTTTGAATTGTCATTTTCATTCAATTAATGGCTTCATGTTAGTTTATGACATTTGCAGTGTACTACAGCACAAAATCAAATGCAGAAAATTTGTTAAATAAATTATTACTGTAAAAAATTGATAGTTTTAATAAAAAAAAAAAAAAGAAGAAAACTTGTTAATGAATTTTGTTCTGATTTTTCTAATGCTTTTTAGCATAAGAAGGAACATCTTGTTGATTTGTCTTATGTTATATATATATATATATATAGAGAGAGAGAGAGAGAGAGAGAGAGAGAGAGAGAGGTGGATAAACCACTTAAATCTATTGAAAGAAAAATATCACTTTTGTGACTGACTATTCAATTCAGAATTTAAAACCTAAAACAAATCACTTAAAGTGCTTCATAATATTCATAATAGTAGTCTATATGAAAGAATTCAGGTCTAATTATTAGAAAATATGAGTTCACTGTTCAAATGGGTAATATGTTGAAATGATTAGGATTAAAAATTCAGGAAGGCTGGTCCGGGAAGACACCACCTATCTTTTCCTTTCCTCACTAAGCAGAGGGAAGGAGGCACCAGTTTCTTTTTATAGATGGCCAACATGATTGAAGCATGTCTCCAACCATTTAATAAGGAACCACCACCCATGTTATGAGTGGAAAAAGTTGGAAGTGACAATGAGTTTGCATTTGATCCCAACAATTAATGGATATAGGTCTTGTGATTCATCCTTGATCAAGGTGTGAATGTGGGAATACCATGAATAATATATAGAAGGTTTGTCTGCCTTTATTCTAAAACAAGCTTGAGAGAGAGAGAGAGAGATGGAAAATTTTATTGATTATTTCTGGGTCTTAACAATATATTCAATTCTTGAATAACCATATCTTTTTTATAATGCAATTTCAATAAATGGGTAAATGGAAGCATAATGTACAATTAGAACATCTTCTGTGTGAAGAAATATATCAGAACTTTGCCAAGATGATCTCCCGCATGAAATCTTCAGGTGCTGCAAAACAAAGGAAGCCAAAGAGTCACATCAACCAATTATGTTAGGCAAAAATACAGTCAAGTGTCTGAGAAGATGAAAGTCAAGAAGTACCTTCTCTTCCTGTGAAGAGGTTGAACTGGCCAATGGCCTGACGGAGGAACATTTCAACTCCACTCACAATGATGGCTCCTACAGCCTCAGCCTCTTTTAGTAGTCTGGTCTTTCTTGGTGTGTAAACGGAATCAAAGACAAGCTGGTAATCCCCCAAGGTTGCCTTCAGAAAGCAAACAAACAGTTCAAATAATGAAAACCAAATTGGAATGTTGTTCTAGTAGGTATAGTGCATTAGACCTCAGCTACAGGAATCCGATCTGTATTTGGATGCATTCCCAAAGGTGTTGCATTTGCTAGTATTGCACCTTTCTCTGGCTGGAAGTTAACTATATCATTGTAGGGCCGAGCTTCACCAGATACAGCACAAGCAAGAGATTTTGCTCTGTCTTTTGTACAAAGGATAAGAATTAGGGCAGTGGGTTTGTAATCAGATATAAATCAGGTTATTAGTTACCAATCAATATGCTGCAGTTGGGTCAGAATATTGGTTTTCTCATTACAGTTGAAGGAAGTCTGTCGTTGAACCTATGCTTCATAATTAATTTCTGCCTTCTTCATATTTTCTATGGGGGTGGCAGAGGGGATGGGGAGAGGGGGGCAATCAGGCAAATGTACCTCTTAAACAAACTAACTTTAAGATGAGAGTTGAGTTGAGATGAGATGAGATGAGATGAGATGAGAGTTAAAAGTTGAATAAAATATTGTTAGAATAGTATTTTTAAGATTATTTTTGTTTTGGGATTTAAAAAAGTTGGGTTGTTTATTATGTTTGAATGTTTAGGAAAGTTGTAATGCTTAGATAAGATGAGTTGAGATGGTTTTTGAATCCAAACAAGGCCAAGTGGCATGAATACCAAAAAGCCTTGCCTTGATGTGCAACGCTGTGATTCTAACCTATTGAGTTACATAAGTGAGAGAAAATAATTGTTAACCATATTAGTAGAGAAGAAAAAATAATTTGTATAGCACTTGGATAGTAGATTATGGTTAATATACCAAAATCAATGTCAAAAATGATAACCCAAGCTCCTCTACTCTTGGCACCAAATGCCAATGCCCTTCCTGCACCTCCAGCACCAACTAGCACAAATTGTTTTCCAGCAAGAGGAGAACTGAGAGATGCTCCCCCATTAGTGCATCCCTGTTCTGTGATGTTTTAGATGCACAGATGTTAGTTGTCATTTTAGAGTTCAAAGACAGCATTTTGAGGGTCAAAATACACATTTTGGTATTCCTGTACCTTTAAGAGCATCTTCAATTGCACATATTGAAGCCTCACAGTCTGTATTATAACCAACCAGCTTGCCATCAGTAGGCCTCCTTATAATAGTATTAACAGCACCTATGGCCTGATAAAGCGTGTGAAAATAATTATTCCACCCACCATGCATAGAACATACATTACGAATGATGAAGACACTTAACAAAGCCCTACAAAATTACAGTACCGCAACATAATATAAAAGATAATAAATGGTAGACTTAAGCCAACCTTAGCAAGTGGATGTATTTCATCACAAAAACCAATTACAGCTTCTTTGTATGGGATCCCGACACTGTATTCGAATAAAGGAAATAAGAAGTTATGCAACGAGCACAAAAAAACAAAAACAAAACAAAACAATAGCTGGCCTATATGTGTGTGTGTGTGTGTATTTCTGAAAACGAAAAAATAACACCTCCACCCAAACAGATCATTTAATATGCACCAGGCGGCAGGCACTAATGAGATCGAAGGTAAGTAGGTTTCAATCATTCCAACTATCCTTCAGCATATCTACAGTGTTCAAATTAAGGGAAGGCTGAGTTTGTTGTGGGAGAAGAATAGATTCAGTTGTGTATGAGTGACAGTCAGTTCTGACAATAGGGCATTGCTTTGGAAATAGTTGCTAACAGCTTTTTACAGAGAGTTAGATGGCCAAATTCTTAAGGAATGCCCAATGCTCCATATTGTAGTTTTCTAGCTGCTTTTGTCTAGGCCCTGTTAAATTGTGATGATTGCTGATCAGTTATCAAAGTTTAAACTGCGTAGACATTGGTTGTGGTTGAGTTTTATGCCTGCCTAAGAAAAGAACAAGGAACAAATTACAATGGCTCGATCCTGATGTAAAAATAAGGCTGCTAAGACGATATATTTGGCCATAAACAAATATAGACAATCAAGAGTAGTGCATATCTTGAATATATATCATCCAAGGCTAACAAACTGAAATATCAAACTTTCTGTCAGCCAAAAATTCATGTTTTTATTTAACTTTAAATGTACCATACCCTCGTAAATGACATACCTGAATCCAGCAAAGTCAGGGCTTGAATAGACACTGAAGAAGTCCTTGAGATTATCAACAAACATTGGCACATATATTCCATTATAGTTCACATGCCTGAAAGTAGGATTATGCAATAGAGGGCCTTTACTGTGGCTAACTGGTTTGGAGATGAGCCCAAAAACTTTGGTATCTGCATTAATATGGATCACTTTATAAGCCTGCCTAAGGCTGTCTAGAGTAGGCAGGCCTGGAACTGAATTTCCTTCCATAGATCCATAGACTAGAAGACCACCAAATTTTGGGCTCAATATCTGGCTCATAAGACCTCTTTCACCGACCGAATATGCAATTAGTGGCACCTGTGGGAGTAGCAAGATGGTCTCATACACTTATATATAGACAAGATGGATTTGCAAGAATCCCAAAGAATCGAGCAGTTTAAATACTTCAAATGATACATCATATCCACCTGAGCAGAATAAAATCAAAAAGGTATTTTTCACTTTCTTTTTTAATTTCTTTTACACTTTAATGTTTGTTGGCGATCTGCATTCATATCTTTTCAGTTTAAATCGCTAAATCACTTAGATAAAAATGAAAAGGTGATAAAAATGAGCTCATACCTGGCAATGAGAGAGCAGATGAAAAATTCTTGATATTTCTGTAATATCAATTGCTTTTGTGACAAGTTTGATGATATCCGCTCCAGTAGCTTGCATGCTTGCAACAAGATGGCTCAAATCTTCCAGAGAGGTCATACCATTTACATAGCATGAAACAATAACTTTGCTACCATCGTGATGATCCATTTTCAGTTCTCCCCTAAGATTAGAAGCCACCTAAGCAATCATACAACACAAGTCAGATGAGATTCCAAGGCTCCATGAAAACGGTGAAAAAAAATAAGCTCAATGTTTTTCAAATCCTTATTCCTGCAACATGTAGAAATCAATGTTAGGCAAGTGAGAGGTAAACTACAGAGGGAAAGGTAGCTCTAACACTATAGTTCCACAGTTCTCATTCCCCACCTTCAAAGGTTTGCTTGCTTTAAGAGAGAGAACTACTAGGGACTACTAGTGTTTCAAAGACACACAAGTCTCCAAATGAAAGAGATGATTCAACGACACATAAACCAAAAAAAACCAACTATGAAAAATGGCACGCTAGCATTGTCAATAGAACATATAAAAAATCACTGTATTTTGTACAAACTAGTTCTTTCGTTTAGCACCTAAGTGGGCTTCCTTCCAGTCGTTGAATACAGAAGTGAGATCCGAAAGGAAGTAGGTGTTTCTGTGGTAACAGTAGCAACTACATAACTAACAGAAGGTGTCCACTGGCATGCTGATCTAGCTGTCTTTTAATGGAAATGCTTTTTAATTAGCAACCATCAAGCCTGTATTCTTGTGCCATTTTCAGCACTGTATCTGATTTGTATGATTAGAATATTCTCAAAGCTAAACCAAAGATGAAGAAGCTTTCATTTCTTCTGTCCCATTTTTGTGTTTTCACAAAGTATTTGTAAATCCTTCAGAAACAGAGCTTTGTACATGCTTTTGAAGATTAGATGCCTAAATCACCCTACTTATCTCAAATAATATATGTAAACTGGAGAACAGTCTTTCATACGATTCAAGAGCATTATGATATTACCGCCAGAATTCATTGCATTTAAATATGATAGCAACCTGTGATTTTAGGTCAATGGCTTCCCATATTTCTTCAGAATACCTTTCATGTATATTTCAATGCATATGTTGGGGCCAATTATCCGAACATCGCATGGCACTAACAGTGTTGGAAACACCGAAAGAACACAAAACACAATCTTAAGGTCATAATCAGATTTGACCAAGTCCTGTTCTTAATTCAATGTTGAATTTCAATTTGAAAAACTACCTTGAGCTCAAAATCAATGTAATCAGCTCCCAGATCTTTGGCTAAATGGAGTGTTTCCACCCGTGTGCGCTCATCACCTTCATACTGACCACCTTCCCACCTTGGCCTGGAAAAAAAAATTATATAATTAGTGACTTGATAGCTGTTGAAAATGACCATTTTCATAGTAAGAAAATGATATTAAAGGCCTTTCTCCAGTTTGATGAAAATAACCTTGGCAATTTGTGAGGAAGACAAGAAACAAAGAGGATGCTCTACCATCAAGCATACCCCCACATATCCATGATAATCTTGAAATGTCAAACTTTTAATTTTCTCATCTATAATGTCATCTTTCCTTCTATTCCTTCAGTTTTTGTGATTTCACTTCATAGAAAATCTTGCTAAACCTTGGCAGACCATCTAACAAACCTGCGGTCCAAGCTTTTAAAACTAAAGAGGAAAATAACATAGCCGAGGTGGAAGAAGTTCGTAGATTGAAATATTAAGATATAGGTCCAGAAACTAGCCATACCTAATTATGAATCTGCCACATCAGCAAGAAATAACAAAAAACTTCACTGTATGCTTGGTCTTACCTTACAGTTACAGATAAAGGGCCCAATACAATTGAAGGAGCTTGCAGTTTCACCAGCATTTTTTTTTAGAAACATGAAAGAGATTGCAACTTACAGCCAAAAGGTCATAGAGCTTGCAATTAAGGGTAGGGAAAGGAAAAAACCTACCAAGGTTGAGTTTTGATGCGAGTAGTCTGCTAAGGGTAGGCATGAGATGGCTGGTCTTATCATTACAATTCACTGGTTTTATTTCACTAAGATGCAAATATTACACAAGCAATAATTATTCATGTTATGAAAAGCAAAATTTGCAAGTGTAAAACAAGAAAGTTGTCTCCATACAGCAGTAATAAGAGGTTCCCCATAAACACAATGGCATGTTTTTAATACAATCATATTAATTTTTGGGACTTAATTAAAAATTCCAAGAATACAATTACATAAATATTAACTATGTCTAGCTAGAAACAGAAAATACATTCAGTTAGGATTTGTGAAGAGTACCGATACACGATGAGCACTGGCAAGGGCTTTTTTCTGATGATGGTTTGAAGGTCTTGGCGAGGCTGGAAGTTCTTAATACAGTCCAACCTGACTTCAACTACATCCGCACCTTGTGCTTTTGCCTCGTACATGTCACTCACCATTTGCTCAACGGATTGAGCCATTAGTGGAGCACAAATCAAAGTTGAATTATTCAACATTCCAATACTTCCCATTTGGAGATAAATGATCAAAAGAATGAGTCGAGCAGCGTTGGTGAAAAAAAAAAATTTTGAGTCGAGGATTTTAAATAAGAAAAGGATTATCAAATAGTGAACAAGACAAAGAAAACGAAATGAACTAGTGCTGTTCTTATAGAGTCAGCCTGGAATGTTAATAGCCCAGGCAGCAGAGTAGTTAAACGTCCATGGTTGAAGGAATGACAAGGTTGGTGAGTCTTATTTGGATTTTAGAACCACTCACATGGAAAGAAAAATCAGAAACCCAACAACTCTGAAACAGCATATATAAATCAAAGAAAGTCGGTCAAATAGCTTGAGCAACGAAATATATATTGAATATGAGCTTGTGTAGTGAGAGAAACAACTGCAGATAAGGTTTGGTTAGCTTTTTGACGTATCCACTTCAACAAGATACTAAGGTGTCGTTTGGATTCGAAGATGAGTTGAGATGAATTGAGATGGATTGTGAATAGTAGTAAAATTTATGAGTTAAAATTGATAAATAGTAGTAAATAGTAGTGAGATGAGTTGAGATGACTTGAAATGACTTCCGAATACAAACCACCCCTAAAAAGCTCCTTAAAAAAGTCAAATAGGATAAAGCAAAAACTAAGCTAAGAGAAGCAACAGTTTTGAGTAAAAATATAGCAAAATGGGATCTGAAAAGTGCAAACGAAAACAAGCACAAGTGAACAGTTGGCGGGTCGTATTTGAATTCTGATTCTTTTAGATTATATTTAGACGTTGAGTTAGTTCAACACTTTATAAATAATAATGAGTTGCATAGTAAAAAGAGTTATATAAGACCATTTAAATTGAATTTAAAGTATATTTAGATATTAAGATGAGTTCAATATTTTTTATAAAAAGTTAAAAAATATTACAAGTCTACATATAAATATGTATTAAGTTGAAAAAAATTATAGATCTCACGTATAAAAAGATTTTGAATTGATATGAGTTTAATAATTTAATAATTAAGTATTTAGATGATTCAATTTAAAATTAGATTGAATTCAATTAAATTGTACAACCAAACACAGCTTACTTAAAAAACAAACAAGAAATACGCGAACCCAATTGGATGTTTGCACCAGTCGATTGCTCTAGCTTTTTAATGAATAGCCGCCGAGGTTGTGATTGTGATGGCAATTGGTTGGTGGGTTAGGTCAGGGACTCGTGATGGAACTCATTGCTTTCTCTCCCTCCCGATTTTCTTCGTCCCAAAAATAGACGACTGGAAAAATCTGAACGCAATCGTGGTTTGCGCAGTCATGGCGCACGAGACGACGTAGCAACTCACGTGCCACATAAAAAATGGAAGGCAGCGAATTGAGAGTTTTTCGGTAGGAAAATATATATTGCAGCTTAATGTGTGCTGCACACCTGTGCTGTCTTTAAAAAAAAAAAAAAAATTTGTATTGAAGTGTGCAGAGAGTGCGGCTGATGTATAGCCGCACTCTTTTTCGGTTGGCAGTCATGATTTCTCTTTGCGTTTTGGTGGGGAAACTCTTGCTTTTTTGCGAGCGGTAAAAATTTAAAAAGTTATAATAATAAAATAGGATAAGATAAAACATTCTCATTATTCAAACGGGGTATGAGTCTCCATCCACTGCTTGCAGCTTCTTCGAGACTCCCCTTCCTTTAATCCAAACAAAATAAAAATCAAGCCTTTAAATTGAAATTTGAAGCAAAACCAGAAAGGAAATCTCTACTTTGATCAAAACAAAGCAAGTACAAAGCAAATCAGAGTGAAGAGAACGATGGAGTCATGATCTGCAAATAAGAGCAAACAAAATCGAGAGAACTGTATGCTTGGAGAAATGGAATAGAACTAGGGGCGACATGGTACGAGGCGGGGTAGGGCTGCAACCCGACCAAACCGTTTAATATTTTGGTTTGACCCGCACAAACATGGATAAATATCAGTTCGACCTGACCCGATATCGGGTCAACCCGTTATCATTTTTTCTTTTAAAAAAATGAAAGAGGAAAAGAAAATTATATCCGACCTGAAGCAAAAATTACGAATCTCCTTCTAAAATATTATTGAATGTTGAAACTTCTGTGATCACATTCATATGCCCTAAATGTGGTGCGTTTGCTGCTGAAATTGTCAAATCCAAGATCGTCAAGGCGCTTGAAATGGAGTTTCTGGAGTCCCAGAGGCCTATAGAGAAGCAAGAGAGAAGGAGGACAAAGAGAAGATGGAAGAGGAGCAATAATCGAAGGAGAAAGACTCTAAGAGAGCTTGATTTGGGTTTTGATTTGAAGGAGGTTTCTGAGTCCTGGATGTTTGAGGAAACATGTATGTATCCAATGTTCGAAGATCAAAATCCAAACATACTGCCTTCATCCAACGACAATTTGGCCATGAAAGAGCATCTCACGTCTTGGGCTCATGCAGTTGCCTGCACTGTCAAATAAATTGGAGACACAGAGATCTCTTTCTTGTGGCACCCAGATAAATTGAAGGAAATTTGCAGCAACTCTCGGACTCAAAGAATAGTTGAGGGAGATGGAGCAGGATGTTGGTGGCCTCAATCTCATCAACAGTGAACTCGTCAAACGGAGCATCCTTGGCGGTCTCAATCCTTAAACAGAAAAGTTGAGAAAAATGAGAGAAATCGAGAGGTGAAGAGGGTGGATTGGGTTGGGAAGAGTCGACAGAGATAATGAGAGAGCTAGGGTGTGATTTGTGTATTTTAGGCGGGTTGAAACCGGTATTTTACGGGTTCGACCCGAAAATACTTTTCACCCGTGTTTATCGGACGAGTCGGTTCGGTTCATTCAGGAGGGTCGGGTCTACAATTTTTCTGCACAGGCCTAGGGCGGGGTGGACCCTTCCTAACACCCCGCCCCGCACAATGCGGGGGAAGGTTTTGGAGCCCCACACCCTGCCCCTAGGTGGCAAGGGCGAGGCCCCCTCACCCCACCCCAATGTTGGGGAGGCCTAAAAACTAGTTATAGTTCCAAAAAAAAATTTTTGGATCCAAATTATCACATGATTTAAATTATAAATTAAAATTTATATATACAACGAAAATTTAAAAACTAATAATATAGTTTTTTAAACTCATTAAAATTGAATTCATTTCATTGCATTCTTTTTGCCTCTTTTATTTAAGAAGTCAATACAATACAATAGTTATATTTAAGTAATGTGGGACTCAATAGTGAGTCCCACATTACTTAAGTATGACTATTGTATTGTCTTGACTTCCGATATAAAAGTTGGCCTAAAAGGCCAATGCAATACAATGACTTGAATCAAGTCTTCAACAAATATTTATATAAGTATTTTTATAAATATTTAAAATATTTATATAAGTATTTATATAAATATATTTTTTATATAGTGGGACGAGGGATGGGGCAGGGCCCCATTGGGGTCATCCCACCCCCACCAAGCTTTCTCCTTGCAAGGTGGGGGCGGGGTAGCGGAGTGCGGGCCTTGCAGCCCACCTCTAATTAGAATAGAGTAAAGAAAAATAAATATGAATTTATGTCAGTATTTGAGAAACATGACAAATCAAGAAAACAAGTTATAGAGACGAGGGGAAACTTCTACAGAATTAGATTGGAAAAGTGAAGTTAAGGCCCGATTTGGTAGGGGTGGATACAATAAGTGTCTTAATTCATCTCATTATTACAATTTTTTTAAATCTTCACATAAAATATAATAAACAATTCAATTTTTTTAAATCTCAAAACAATAATAATATTAAAAATTAATATTCTAATAATATTTTATTTTAACTTTCATCTTAATTCTTCCCATTTCAATTCACTATCCAAACGACACTTAAGAGTTGGAATAAGGAAAAAGAGTCTTCGAAAGGCAATTCTTAATTTCTTTGAAGATGACTCACTCAAAAATGAGTAGCACAAAAGCTATCCTAATTGTATAAGGGTGTCGCGTAATAATTAGAAATAAATTTCTAGATCGTCTCCTCAAGAAAAGTTACTTAAAATCAAATTCGTTTAAAAATGGTAAAAATATTCACAAAAAAAAAAAGTGGTAATATGTGCAATGAATGGAAGAGTGCAATGAAAACAAATAAATAAATAAGCACTAGTCATGAACTATATTCATATTTTTAGATTTTTTTTTTAATGTCGGACTGAAATGCAAAAGACTAACAAATTAAAATTAACAATCAAGGAATCAACTAAGCTAAACAATCTCAATTAATCAGAAAATTAATTAATAAAATCGAAATTATTTAAGTCCTAATTAAGCTTTAATCAATATAAAATTCATGGAATTAAGAGATTAATAAAACTAAGCTAAGAATTAAACAAGATTAGAAAGTAATTGACAAAATACGAACTGAAAATTGAAAAGTCCCAAAATCAAGATTTTATGATTCATCCTTGTATTTAAATCATAAATTTTCAAAATCAATCCATAACAATTGTAATGTCTATTAAATAGAAGCTTAAAGAGCAAGAAAAATAACTAACATGAAGTAAATAAATAGTAAATAAAATGTCCAAATGTCTCAAAAATACATCATAAACTTTAAATTAAAATTAAATAAATAGTAGATAGGAGAAAGAGTAAATCAAATAAATGGAGATTGAGGTGGTAGGCAGTGGAGGAAGGCTAGGCAGCAGCTTCGTTCTGAGAAAAAAACCCAACACATCGCTGTGTTGTTTTTTTCTCCAGACTCAAAACTTCACTGCTGCGTGCGTCTTGCCTCCAAAAGAGAAAAGAATAGGAAAAAAAAAACTTTGCTTCTTCCAAAATAAAAGTGAACCCCCCC